>OMKY01231620.1:0-12336 GCA_900302395.1 Bregmaceros cantori | reverse complement strand
CTTGCAGCAAGGCTCTGGCGAGTCTCAGGGCGGCCACATAGCCCAATGGCACCTCAACCATCACTGGCAGTGGCCCTGCAGCAGCCTGAGCTCCAACCACACGCTTTCCAAGGGTCAGCTCTACCACCGCCTCAACCATCGGCGGGACTGATGGTACCCCCACAGCAAGCGTTGGTGTCCCCAATGCTTCAAAAGCCATCATTTGGGGCCTTGACCTCGCAGCAACGACTACCACAGCCCCCATCCCCCCCTATTGAGACACTGCCGCGGTCATCGCCACAAGCTGGGACCCAAGAGTCAACGCACGGGTGGCTGTTCCAAACGACACCTAGGTCTGCACCATTGTGGTCGGCGGGCCATCAAGAGTCTTCTGCAGGCACAGTTGTTCATGGGGCGGCGCCATCCAGATCACCAACGTTATCTCCGATGCCGAATGACATTGACTATTTATCAGCCATTTGTCAGCCATCTGCGGTACAGCCGTTATTACCCGGCCGACCGATGCCGTCGTCATCGGTGACCCGGAAGCCGGTTTTCCAGTACCAGCAGATAACTTCCCGGTCGTCAATTCCCCAAGCACCAGTGCAGCTGGCAGCAGACGCTGATATGATCCAGGTGACAACGGCACATCCTTACCAGCAGGCGGCTCCACACACTCGCAGCTTCTCCCTCCGACTGGCCTCTACCGGCAGATGGCTCCACCAGCGATGCAGTCGACGCTTCTCCCTCCAACGGGGCTCCACCAGCCGCTGCTGCGACCAGCTACAGCACCAGGGACGGCTCTCCATGAGCCGCTGCACCACTCAACAAGCTTGCCAGCGAGACCCCAACTACCAGTACGGCAGGAAGATCCACTGGCAGCAGCAATACAGTCGCGGCTTCTCCCTCCGGCAGGGCTCTATCAGGCGCTGCCGCGACTAGCCACACCCCCGGGGACGTCTCTCCATGAGCCAATGCACGACTCGACGAACTTGACAGTAAGGCTCCAACCACCAGCACAGCAGATGGCTCCGCTGGCACTGATGACGTGTCCACAGCACGTCCCACTGACAGAGCTCTACCAGTAGAACTGGTATGTGTGTGTGTGTGTGTGTGTGTGAGAAGTGGTGGTGGATGGTGTGTGCTCTTTGTTTGATAATACTTGGGGATATTGTTAGTAATGTATGTTAGGACTGGGATTGGAAAGTCATAAGTATATTTGTTCATCAGCAAAATGTTGAGTTGTGATTGTATTTGTTTATACTTTCATTCTAATGTGGGATTTACAATATAATACATTCTGTTGCAGTAACCACATGTCTACGGAATAAACCACTGCAACAATGACAAGTCAAGTCTGTTCATGCATGTTTGGATGGAGTGCCACCTGGTTACAGTCAACCCAGTTTTAATATTAACAAGGGAACTAGGATCTATGTACAGGGGGGCAGTCTATATACAAGGTACATTGTAACAAGGGATCTAGGATCTATGTACATGGGGGGCAGTCTATATACAAGGTACATTGCAACAAGGGAACTAGGATCTATGTACAGGGGACAGTCTATATACAAGGCACATTGTAACAAGGGAACTAGGTTCTATGTACATGGGGGACAGTCTATATACAAGGCACATTGTAACAAGGGAACTAGGATCTATGTACAGGGGGACAGTCTATATACAAGGCACATTTCAGAATGTTTGGGGTTTTGCCCAGAGATAATTAGAGGAGAGCTAGGGACGGAAAGTGGCTAGGGCAGTGTTGACACATCCGGCGATACCTGGCGTTCAGTAGCCGTATGGCAGCAGGGAAGAAGCGGTTCCTGTGGCGCAAGGTTCTGACCCTAGCGGATCGGAACCTCTGACATTTCCAATGTTCTTGGACCGTCCTTCAGGAAAGACAAATTGTCACTCACCAAGTATGTAGAGGTCCTTGTCCTCCAGCAGCTTCATGTAGGTGTTGATGAAGTCCAGAAAGTTCTTGGGCGTCACATAATTACTGCGCCGGAGCTTCTGCTGGAACAGCAGGCTGAACTCACCCACCGAGATGTGCACCATGCGCACGTGCTCTATGACCGCCTCCAGGTGTTGTTCCGGCACCAAAGGACAACCTCCTGTGGTAGAAAAGATCACTCTTCAAGCTAACACCTTGGCAGGGGCGCAGAAAGTCATATGAAGTGCGGGGCGCTGTATATAATCGTATGACCTCACCAAATTCAGCTCAAAGGACCAAAATATGTTTTTCCTTACCATTTCTCAGTTGATTGATGTATGTTACGCTACAGCGTCGACTATGTATCTTTAATTAATCAATCATTGATGTGTTATTGAATAACAGTTTATTAGAAACAGAGTTGGCAAAAGTACCCAAATGTCTTACTTGAGTAAGAGTAAAATACATTTGCGAAAAAAAAAAACTTGTTTACGAATAAGTACTGATCCAAAAGTCTACTCGAGTAGAGTAAAAAGTACAGGGTCAGTAAGGTACTCAAAATGCATTTTTGAAAGTAAAAAGTACAGGCTCTAAAATGTACTCAAAAAGTATTTTTGAAAGTATAAAGTACAAAGTAAAAAAAATGAAATTGTATATAAATTGCAGTTTTTGAATGCCAGTTTTACAATGTTTGAATAAATTGTTAAAAACCTAGCCTAACTCACTTCACTTAAGGTTCCCACTGTCCACAGACCAGTTCAAAATCTGACCACTAGATGTCGGTCTGTGACCAGTTACACATCACCCCCCCTTGCTTTGTTCACCATTTTGTATAAATATTGATGAAATACCGTTAAAATCCGACTTAAAGTTACTCACCGAGTGGTCACATGTTCTTCTGGACCAATAGGCTGGTAGCTTCTACTAGTAATTCCAAAAGGAATGAGAAAATGGAATGGACTGCACTGATTATTAAATCACACATTTGTGGGTCAGAGATCCACACAAGAGCATTTGGGTGTGGAATAGCACACCGCAAGTTACCACCATCCATTTTAAATAACGCGGTAGGTGTGTGTTCCCACCGAATAGACTTGTTGAAAAACACGTTGAAACAAACTTTGGTTTACTTTTGGAGTACATTTTCCACAACTTATTTTCTAATTTTAGTTTAGTAAATTTGAAGTGAAAAAAAACTACTTTTTACTGAGAATTCACTGCTCGGTACATTAACTTGGCCTTTAGCGACACCTGTTGGGAACTGTTGGCACATATGTTGGTGTCATATCTCTCACTCTCCCTCCCTCTCGGCCGCTCTCTCTCTCTCTGTCTTTCTCTCTCTCAGGTTCTCTGTCTCTATCTCTCTTGAAAAGAGAATTTGTCATATTTTTTTTTTTTAACTGAAAGTTACTCAGTACTTTTGCTAATTAAGTAACTTTTTGGGGGAGTACTTTTTTTACTTTTACTTGAGTAACTATTTCGATGACTACTTTTTAGTCTTTCTTAAGTAATATTTTGCTTAGGTAACAATACTTTTACTTTAGTAGTTTTAATGGCTACTCTGCCCATATCTGGTTCAGAAGCCCACATTTTTAAAAATGTGTTTTCCAGCCCATTCAGGCTGTTTTTTTCCAAGCTTTATTTATTAGGGTTAGAGGAAACAGGTGAAGATGGGTGCAGACATGCGGGAAATACGTCGGTGGTGGGATTCGACCCACCAACTCACAGCGCCATTAAGGCATATGCGTGCTTTCCAGTGCACTGTCTAACCGACTGATCAGCACGAGAAGCCCACATTTTTAAAGACATACAAACCCAGGAAAGACTTGGCCACTGCATGCAGCGCCTGTGGAGGCCACGGCAAGAACCAATCGATCCCTGTGTTGTTCACCAAGCCTGGAAGCATACAGAGAGGATCGGGATCAGAGATGCCAAAAGTACCGGGATTTCTTACTTGAGTAAGAGTAAAATACATTAATAAAAAAACAACTCGAGTAAGACTACAAAGTACTGATACAAGTAGCTACTCAAATAAAGTAAAAAGTACATGCTCAGAAATGTACTCAAAAAGTATTTTTGAAAGTAAAAAGTACATGCTCTAAAATGTACTCAAAAGTATTTTTGAAAGTATAAAGTACAAAGTACTACAAATAAAATTGTATGTAAAATGCATTTTTTCAATGTTAGTTTGTCAATGTTATTGCTCGAATAAATTAACAACTAGCCTAATTTATCTTATATCTCGGGACTAAATGAAATCCACTTATTAACTGGGACTGCACTCAGTACATCAGCGCCCCCTACTGACTAATATTATAGACGTTATCCTACCCCGTCAATGCTAAAAAAAAAAAAAAAAAGTGACGAGCCTGTTTTGATAAAAGTAAGGAGTAGAAGTACAGATATTTTTGTTAAAAATGCACTCACTACAAGTAAAAAGTAATCACAGAAAAACGTACTTCTAAAAGTACAGATACTTGAACATTTTACTTAAGTACAGTACTTGAGTATTTGCACTTCGTTACTTGCCATGTCTGTCGGGATCACAATATTTTATTAATCCTACAAATGGTCTGACAGCAGTTCTGGTTCATACAGTACAGTCAGTAGGACCAGTAGAGCAAACTAATACATAACTAGAAGCGGCTGCGCTGTAGTGGTAAAAAATAAGTACTTTTAGTGCTAGCAGTATGTGTCGCAACCCATTATCAATGCAAGTGTTCGTAGAGTAGCGTGATTGCAATTGACGTCACCGGCGAACATGCCAACTACATTTCCTAGCGGCCCCTGGACCCGGAAGTCTGGTCACGCAACCGCCGTAAGCACCCAGTGATTTATCGGTAAATTGGTGATTAGGTATGATTATGTTGCTTGTAGGATACAGAAATGCACCAAAATTGAATCGATTCTTCCGAGTGTCATTTCCAACAACTCTGGTGTCAGAATAAAGGCCCACACACATTTTCTAACGTTTCTTACATGGTCTTCACTTTCATCATCTTCTTTTCTCTTTGTTCCTGTCATCTTTCCGCTATCAACACATAGCCTTCGGTTCCTACCATCACAAATGCCTCTTTTCACTTGGGCGGGGGTGACATTAGCATGATACAGCCTTCGTTTGTATTGTATGTAACGGCCAAAAAATTACGCACAGGACCAGCATTTAGTCACATAAAAAAAATAAAAGTAGAACTAGTCTAACTTGAAATAAAAAAACAAAAAAACAAAACAAAAACAGTGCAATTTGCAGGTTGAAAAAAAGACAAAGAAGTGCTCGCGACGGGAGTCGAACTTGGGACGTTGTAGTTAAAGTCGAGTTTGTTACCACTGCGCTATACTAGCTGATGCAACAATGGGGGGCAACCTTAAGTTGCTGTCGGTGGGGGGTCCGCCATGTTTTAATTCTGAAACATCCCGAGCGCGATCGGAAACATTCGGAAATGGCACCACCGGTCAAAAACGGCATTGGGCGTTTGGGAGACTAAACGTGCCTCTGGCGCAGCTGCGGGAGACATGCGTGACATCACTACAGAGAACAGGGATCGTTCACGCATACACGCCACCCGTTAATATCAAATCAAATTAAACTTTATTTATATATCACTTTTCATGCAGAGCAATGTTACTTATGATCACTTCTTTCTTTCGTCGTTTCCAACAACTCTGGAAAAATTCATCCAAATCCATGCTCAACTCAAGTTATCCTGGGGACAAACCAATGCGACCAAACACATAACCTGCTTCTGTGGCGCAGGTTACAACAAGTGGCGCTAGGCTGGGTCACGGTCAGAGCGATTACACTGTGCGCACACCAGGGCTTGAAAACAAAATTATTTTTAAAACGTTCTGTTCCGAACGGTTCAGGCAGGCCTATGTTTAACGTTTTCGTTCTCAGAACCGTTCCGCCACCAAAATATCGGTCCTGAACCGGTTCGGGGCGCAAAGTTCCGTATATTGTGCAATGTTAAGTTTAGATATAGTTAATACAAAATATATTTGGTGGACTTCAGTGCAACTGTATTAACGTGAAAACCGTGTTTAAAACGGCACTTCATTTGCTTTCTCTTCTGTCCACAAGATGGAGCCTCAGATGCATGGGGCTTGATGACTGACAGTGAAAGGGGTGGCAAATAGTCCCCCAGACATAGGATATGTTAAAATATATAGAGAACAGAAAAAAACGTTTTTAACCGGTTTTGTGGATTTCATTATGTTACGTTTCTGTTCCGGAACAGTTGAATAAATCTTTTGCAAAATTCTGTTCGTTTCCGCTTTTTGTTTTCGTTCCTTGAACCGGTTCGGAGCCCTGGCGCACACATTCAAGTTCAGGAGCAATCCGGAAGATACAGAAGCACAAAGACGCCTCTGTGGTCCTCACCAGGGAAGTTGCGGCAGCGCGTGCGCAGGGTGTCGCCCATCGGAGACATGCCCAGCACAATGTGCAGGTTGTTGGCACTTTTGTTGACAAAGTACTGCCAGACGCTCTCCTTGGATGGCCCCACGCCGGCCTTCAGGGCTTCATCTCTCAGCTGGTTCAGCAACGACTCCTTCTCGTCATCAGGGAACAAGGCAGGAACAATTCCTGGTTGGAAGAAGAAGAATCAACAAGCTTCAATCCACTTGTTGTGCATCGGTTGACAACCTCTAAAAAAAACATTTCAATTAATAGTGAAACCTTATTTTATGTCCACACGGGAACAGGTTTTTCCTGTGCCGCTTGCACCTTGTGTCCAGGGGATAACAGTGTTTTGGATTCCCTAAAACAATAATCTCTAAGAAAGGGCTCCAAGGTGGGGTTGCCACTGGGAACGGCAGCGTTACCTGTGTGGACGGACGCCGTCTGTTCTCAACATATTTTACAGTGACATGCATGACAATATGTACCTTGGAAAAAACTGATCTGCTTAAAATGTCATCCATATTTTGGACCACCACCACTGATCCGTAGAGACACAGGCATAATGCTGTGCCCCTTTGTAAGCGTGTTCACTCGCAACCAATAGGTCCGTTAAATTTGCAGTGGAGTCACGGCTCAAGAGTTTATGCTAGCTAGCTGGGAAAATGCACATACACACCTCACACATCCTTCAATGTCTAATCTGATCCTCACCCGAGGTGAGCATGTTGTTGATAAGCTCCAGGAAGCCCTCTTCAGCCACATGCGCGTCAGTGAACTGGAAGACGGTCTTCTTGTTGTCAATGCCGAGCTTCAAGTATAAAATCTTCAGGTCCTCCCGGAAGTTGGTCTCACAGTACCCTCGCGACAGGGTGATCTCAAACACCTGACGAACAGACAGACACAAGCGTCTCGACAAGCGCATGGAATCAGAGCAAACGATAGCAGAGTGGGATAGTTACACGGCCAGATTATGGAGCGCTGCTTAAATTCCTCTGTTCCGTTGCTCTGAGCCGGGGTCTTAATATCGCTCACTGTGCCAATGTGTCACTTGGACCATGAAATCCCCACCAGTTTCCATCCCTTATGTTTAATAGTTCGCAGTAAAATTATGCAAGGGATAAACACTTTCTTCTATCTTTTCTCTGCAGATCCGAGTTAAGGCAGCCATCATATTGGTCCACAACAAGACGTGACAGATCGAATAATAAATAACACTTCACAAGGAGGCAAAAGGATAAAAACAAAAAATAAACTAGAAGCACTCAGAGATTGTAAACCTGCGCCGTAGTGGTACAAAAAATAGTACTTTAAGGGCTAGCAGTATGTGTGGCAACCCATTATCAATGCAAGTGCTCCTAGTGTAGCACGATTGACGCCACCGCAAATATGCTCAGCACATGCCAACTACATTTCCCAGCGGCCACCGCAACCCAGAAGTCTGGTCACGTGACCATGGTAAGTGCCCAACGATCTATCGGTAAGTTGGTGATTAAGTATGATTATGTTACTTGTATGTAATTGCTTCTTCCGTTGATCATTTCCAACAACTCCCAACAACAACAAATTTCATCCAGATCCGTGCATACATTTTTCAGTTATCTTGGGGACAGACAAACCAACGCGACCAAACACATCGCCTGCTTCGCAGCGCAGCACTGGCACAGGTAATAAAGAATTACGGAATAAGATGTAACCATAAGGCAGAAAAAAAACCGATAAGCTAGCTAAAAATGTCAAACGGAGTAGGCTAACTGAAACAGCTGGGTTTTGAGTCTGGAGTTGAAGATGGGTAAGGAATATTGCGGATGTCACTCACTTGGCTAGGAGACGTTGCAGAAACTACTTATGGTTTTGGATATAAGCGTAATTACTTAATTTAGCATAAAAATGAATCTATGGAATGTGTTGTTGGTCTTTAATCTAAGATGTAGTTGCTGCACGATGGCAGAGTGGTTAGAGGGTGCCTACCCCAGGCCACAGGCCAAGCAGTGCCGCCGGTTGGCATACAGTCTTCAGCTTTTCTGCAATGTCTGCCTCCAACTCTTCATCCCAGTTTCTGATTAATCCTGTCAATATCTCTCTCAATAAAGAATGATAAACGGCGCTTGTGCCGGAAAAAAAACAAACTTAAATAACAAAAAAATAAAGCGATTTTCCCCTTTGGGGGACATCAATAAAATTGATTGATTGATTGAAAAAAAAAAAAAAAGATAGTTGTGATGAACAGAGAGGTGAGGGAAAGAGTGAATCTCCACCAAAACAAGCAAGATTAAAAATAAAAATAAACAAAAAGCACTAACCTCACACTCTGCGGTGAAGGCTGATAACTTGGTGAGCGACTGCTTCCCGGAGCCACTGACGCCGACCAACAAGGCGTGGCCACGGTCCATTCGGATGATGCGGTGCACCCTGGTTAGATGCTCCAAGGCATCGTCAAACAGAACCAGGTTCATCCTGGACTTGGTCTCATTGTATTCCTCAAGGATCTCCTGCAAGATGAGTGACTGGTGAGTGTGGACTCAGCAGTGTGATGATGTACAAGGTTCAATGCTAGAATAACATCTACGACAAGAAATTAAATTGTGACGGAAATGGCAGATTAATAGATCGTCTGGCAAGTAGCTTTTTAAACACTTAAATAGAGTACTGTGGAGTCACGCATTAAACCTTGTCAGCTTTAACCCCCAACGACCAAAATAAATCAAAAGATGTAAGATTATATTTGAAAAAGTACATTGTGACATGTGACAATATGCACTTTAATTATCATTTTTAGTTGCAGCCCTATGGACCGATTCAAAACCTACGTCATCACTGCCTTTCTGCCAGGGTTGTGCACAAATCCTCCACCGAACCAAAACTACCCGAGTATGTGTGGTTCGGCTCGATTCGCTTCGGCGGAATCCCATTGAAGAATCACATATATTTAGATGAAATTTACATGTAGAACCTAAGCGCACAAACGACACATTATACATGCCATTATAACGCAAAGTAAAACTTTTGCCAATAACCTGAATAAATGATCACAAAACAAAGTAATGAATAATAATAATAAACACCACTCGGTGATCACATATGGAACAAGAAGTTGGACCCCGTTGCTCAAGGTACATTTTTGCATGTAATTCTTATCGTTTCCATCTAATTGCTTTAGGCTAAACCTCTCAGTGATGCTAGAACACCATTATCAGCTGTGCTCTTCTTTATGCCAAGATGCGACTATAGCCGGGAAGGGCAAATCCTCTGAACTAAACGTTGACATCAAATGTTTATGCTCAGCATGGAAGCAGAGCTAGTACTAAAAATGGCTCGTCACGTGACTTTTAATTGTGTACAACCCGTTAAAGACGTGTAAAATGCAACGCTCGGCAGGATCACATGTCGTGACAGCAGCATAAAATTACCAAAGAGCGTGAAGATTCCCTTTGCGTGAATGTCACATGACTGGCATTGTTCCATTTCTTTGCCACCAATGTTACTGGACATTAAACGCAAGTAGAAAGACTTAAATCATGTTTGTGAACAACCATGATGACTTAATAAATATGCCCGCAGCTCTCGGCCCGGCCAGATTGCTGTCAGGTCACGTATAACTCTGATGACCGTACGTGCCAATGTATCCTTATGGGCTTTTTGCCAAGCATGCGCGCGTAGCCTCTTCTGTTTACATTTACAAACATTGACATCACACTACCATCATGTTATACTCGAGAGACTTGTCAAAATATGTTAAGAGGTCAGAAAGCTTCAAAATGCAAGGTCTTTCAAGACACCAGAGTGGCTCTGTAAAGTGGTCAAATTCTAGAAAACAAAAGGGAAAATCAAGGACAAAGAAACCTGGAAAAGGCCTTTGGCCACATCATAGTCATAGATGTCATCGTAGACGCGAGGCTCGCTCTCATTCAGTGTGTTCTGGTAGTCTCCGAACAGAATGGGGTCCCTCATGACTGCCTCCAGATGTTGCTCAAAATGTTCCTCCACGAGGTTCTTCAGTTGGTTTTGGACCTGGATGTGGAAAGAAAGGATTACAGAACAGCTAACCCTTTCTATTCGGTCATAAGAACCACATTGGAAAATACTTCGATGTGCATGCTATTGAGAATGTTCTTCAAAGAAAGAAAAGTTGTACATGGATGTGGGCAGTGCCTTAGAATATTATGCCCTGCGCCGAGGTGGAGCCCACGGAGCTCAGGTTATGTTTTCACCCGCGTTGGTTTATCCCCTCGATAACTGAAAAAGTTGAGCATGGATCTGGATGAAATTTTCCAGTTTTTGGAAATGACGAAAGAAAGAAGTGATTCAATTTTGGTGCATTTCTGTGGCCTATAAGTTCCATTGCTCTGCAGGAAAAGTGCTAAATAAATATATAGTAACATCACGTGTGGCGGTATTAACCGGTTACCATTATTTAAGCATAAAAAAAAAAAAATTCTAGTTTTGTTTCTGTTCTTTGAACTGGTTCAAAGCCCTGTAACAGAGTAACGCTTTTTGGCGTAGTCATAGACAAAAAAATACAAAAAAACGATGAACACAATATAGCTGCAAGCAGCAATAAAGCAAAATAAAACAAGATGAGAACGTGGCTAAAGTCTACTGAGCAGGACATTTTATGACACACAGAACAAGAAGAACTCCTGCCTGATGCTTGCTTAGCAATTTGACATCAAACCCGAAGAGTGGAGCGAGAGTGGAGCTTGAATGGAAGTTCGCCAATGCTGCAAAGTATCGACTTATACTTTTCCATAGCTCTGGGGATTGGGACCGATTGCTACCGATTCAGTGGCCGTGATGATATAATTCGATTTTGGTGACTTTTAGGATCATTTTAATTAGCTGTTGCAGCCAAACAATAAAAGATATCCCAAATATCCCCACTCAAATATCCAGGCTCAGTCGGGAGATGGATAAATGGTATACAAATTGGTCAAATATTGAGGGGAGTAGCATTTTAGTGATTTCCACAAAACTCAAAATGGCGGCGAATGTGTCCTCATGACCAGGGATAACAAGTTTTAGAAAATCGGCCCTAGGGTTCAAATGTTACAACCATGGAAAGAAAAGCCATATTCTTGTCTTGTTCATTATCATGAAATTAAAAATGTCAATGAAAGCATTTATGTTTAGAGCGCCATCTGATTGGAACAAGCTTCCAACGGATATTCCATCCATTACTTCTTTTCACATGTTCAAAAATGGCTCTGAAGTCTCACTTTTCATCAAGCTGTACCTGTCGATATTGATTCCTTAATTTTCCAGTCACTGCTGCCTGCTCATAGTAGAGTTTTTTTCTTTTTCCCATGCATATTAATGATGTATCCTCAGTATTGTGATCAATGTGACTCATTTATAGATGAGTTTACGTGCGAAACACAGGGGGGGAGTCAATTTGTCCTGCGCTTCTGTTGATCACTTCCGGTGCCAGTATGTATGTATGCATATAAAGTCTGGTAGAGGGCGGCGGTACGAGGAAACACAAAACGCACACCAGTTCAAAATCCGACCACTAGATGTTGGTCTGTGACCAGTTACACATCACCCCCATGCTTCGTTCACCATTTTACATAAGTATAGATGAAATACAGTCAAAATCCGACTTGAAGTTACTCACCCAGCGGTCACATGTTCTGGACCAATAGGCTGGCTGCTTCTACTAGTAATTCCAAAAAGAATGAGAAAATGGAACGGGTTGCACTGATTATTAAATCATGTGTTTGTGGGTCACAGATCCGCACGAGTGCATTTGGGTGTGGAATAGCACACCGCAAGCTAGCACCATCCATTTTAAATAACACGGTAGGTGTGTGTTCCCACCGAGTAGACATGTTGAAAAAAAGTCCAAAACACATTGAAAGAAATGGCACTGGAAGTTACGTTCCGAGTACAGATTTAACCAGAAGTAACCCCCCAACTCGTTGTTGTTGTTGTTGTTGTTGTTGTTGTTGTTGTTGTTGTTGTTGTTGTTGTACAATGTTTGTGTGCCCAAATGGTGCACTTTCAACAGTAAAAATGTGAAGTGTGG
>OMKY01231619.1:0-10900 GCA_900302395.1 Bregmaceros cantori | reverse complement strand
AAAGAGTGCAAACCTTCGCAAGGCCATTGGGTCAACCATGAGGAAGGATCAAATTTCAAGAAAATGTGTCCCAACTTTTTAAAAATCAAGAAAAAAAAATCTGTACATTTCATGAAAATCTGAGTAATTAGTAATTTTGTTAAAACACGCACACACACAACAAGCAACCAGAAACCATAATCTCCTTGGTGGGAATAACAACATCCTGGTCTCATTCAAAGAACGCCGATCCTGGCCAACTCTGGATGCACAAAACACACTAAACCATGCTCCGGGGCAGCCTTACTTTAGAGCTGTAGTCAGTGGGTCGTCTGGAAGCACCAACAAGTCCTTCATCGTACATCGAGCTCTGACACACACAGACACGCAGACGTGGGATTTTTACAAGCGCTGAATTCCTCTGCTGTTTTGGCATGCACATGCAGTGCAGTAGGTCTGCAGAGGTGTCGAGCCCGGCTGTTATAAGGGAGCAATGTTTATGAGGCAACTGACTGTCCCACATTAGGAAGTTGCAAAAAATGGCCCACATTAGGGCAATCCACCCTGTATTTCAGATTGTATGCAATGTCTCCGATTATCCAAAAGGGGGCAGTCAAAGTCACATCCGTTTCAGCCAGAAGCTTGGAAGGGGGACATAGTGAATTGTATTGCACGCATAGACTGTATATAAGTAGACACAGCGTGCGTGACGTCATCCTATTGGCCGTGCGGTGCCATTGCTGAAAGAACCCGTATATCCGGAGACAAGGAGAGGTAGAGAGAGCTCTACAGTATATGAGAGAGAGACACCCCACACGCAACTTCTTCCGGTGGTACTGTCCGCTAGGGGCGCCAACGACAGAGTCAGAATGAATGGGATCCTATGGGAGCTGAAATGAAAAGTATTAAAGCCAAATCTGACGCGTTTAAGTGAGTTTTTGAATAAATAAAACATTGACCCTGGCAGCGTTGTTAATTGCAGTGATTGTTTCCTTCTTTGGCCTACCTGCCGGTCAAACATGTTTAATATTTGTTGTTTCCCATTGCAGTTAACATGGCTCTAATACAATAAAGACAACACGTACGCTCGGGTGGAACCCACAATGTTAGAATTCAGCATGGAAAGAGCCTACTCCTCCATGCCAATATTATAAAATGGAAATCTTAGCAATGGTTGTTGATAGTGAAAAATAAAAAAATGTTTGCAATGCAATGTACAACAAACATAATAATAATAAAAATAATAATAATAATAATAATTCACCCTAATAATCAATCTGATTTAAATTGAAAAATGAACCGATCGATTAATCATCAGTAAAAAAAAATGGGCGATTAATTGATCAAAATAATTGTTGCAATCCATACAATATTTACTACAGAAAACATAATGGGGCCAACTCAGATTACTAGATTCGAATCATAATAAGATGAAAACAGGAAGGAAGTGTGTTTGTGTGTGTAATTAGTGTTACAGTGGGTCAATGTTGGGTCCAAATCAATCCATGTGCCCATTATTTAAAAGTGTTGAGAAGCCAGGGGTGGTGAAAGGTGGTGGCAGGGTGGAGATGGTAGTGTACACCATTCAAAGGGGGCCACAAAAGCTTAACCAACCCTACGATAGCGCTGGTAGGAGATCTGGCTGAGGAGACCAGAGTGGACAGGCTGGAACCAACCGCAGGTAGACATGTTCATAGAAGGCTAGTAGTACATTATTAAATCACCCCAGATGTGGTGGGGGCGTTCCAGTGCATGCATTGCCAGTACTCACAAACAAGGATGTGAAGGTTACTTTTTTTTTTTAAGTAATCAGTTACAAGTTACTCTTAAAAAATTGTAATCAGTGACGTAATCCCATTTTAAAAGTGTCAATTACCTATGCAATCCCAATACTCCATGCCAACAATTCCATGCATTCCAAAGATTTTTTGATTCGGTTTTCATGCAAGATTGAGCTCTACAAATGTGAGTGGATGCAATTCCCTATTCCAGGCAAACGTAACTACTAATTTTACATATTTTAAAATGTTATTGTAAGGGACTAGTTACTTATCAGATTACTGTAAGTGTATCCTGATAATCAGATTATTGTAATATGATTATGGCGAATTGCCCTAATGTGGGCCCTTTTTCTGTAGCGTCCTAATGTGGAACCATTAGTTGCCTAATGTGAGACAATGAAATATAGTGTTGAGCAGTTGAACTTAACATTAGACACATTACTATAGTTTGCTTTTATCATAGTTGCACTGACATTCATTAATTTAGGGAGGGTCAGAGTCACTGGAGTTTAGTTGTCCCACATTAGGCAGTGGACCACATTCGAGCAATCCACCCTACATGTAATCAGTTACTACACATATCATTGAGGGATATGATGTATATATGGATTTGCCTACTTTATGTTCGTGCAGACTGAAAGAGAGTAGTCGTAAAAATTAAATAAAGTCAAAATTGGGGTTTAAACACGTATCCACAACACTGACCATGCAGCAATCAACCTACCTCAAATGTTTTAAAGCAAACCAACGCAACTGCAGACAAGACGTACACACACAGACACACAAGCACACACACACACCTGATAGCCGTTGTACAGAGAGCCTTGCCTGGACACGGACGTAGGGTACAAGTCGGAGGAAGCATAGGTGTTCTAGGGAGGAGGATGAAGACATCGGAGAATATGCCATATGAGAAATTGAACGACAGACGGAAATCTCACAAGAGATTTCTGGTGGAGAGGACATGCGATTTTTAAACTCAAGTCAATGTTGGCAGTGTATCATATGGATCTATATTAAATGCAGCAGTGTTTTTTTTTTTTCTTTATAAACCTAGGCAGATGTACTTGCTGCTGTTATGTTTCCGGGTTGAGATGGATAAAAGGAAACAAGACAGCAATTCTACATTTCGAAGAATTTGTGCCAGTGGCCAGGTCACGAAAATAGCACAGTGGAAAAAAGGATGTTGAGTTGTATTATGTAGTGACGTCTATGTGATGTTTTATTTGGCCAACAGAGGGCAGTGTCGTTCTTTGGTTCCACTCTGTTGTAATCGGTCGACCCCATGGTCGACCCGTTAAAAAAAGATTTGCCAATATTAGTACAATACAATAAAGTAATTAACAACTGATATGTCAAGGTCTTAATTTGCTCTTTATTTAGAAAAATATATCAATGCATGTCGTTATTAGATTGACATTAAATTACTTTAAATGTCAGTTTTAATTTATTTTAAATGTTTTAAAGCCCATCATTTCTGCTAGGTTGGCAATCCAAAACAAAATAATGGTTCACGCCTCGCTCGCGGTAAACACACGCTCAGCGCGAGCGATTGGTTTGTTCTGGCTTGCAAGGGGCTGCAACTAATGATTATTTAAATTATTTTTGACTAGCTGTTGATTATTAAAACGTCGATTAATCGGTTAAATACTTTTCTTTTTATTTGTGGCCATTTTCGGTTCATGTCTAACAAACAAATGTATAGCAATTAAGATAATTACTCGGACACAAACTTATTACAAATAATTGATATGCTAAAAATACATTCATTTTCATTATATTTATGTTTTTTATCAATAATGTTGAATAATAATTTTGGATTTTGGATTTTCAGAAATTATCAAATAATATAAAATGTGTGTAGATCAATAGACGAGTTCGGGGGTACTTCCAGTGTCTCCACGTCACCTCCGGTGTCATTTAGTTTGCTGTGTTTTTGGCAATTTTTCAACATGTATGTTCGGTGGGAACACACACCTACAGGGTTATTTAAAATGGATGGGGGTAACTTGCGGTGTGCTTTTCAGCACCCAAATGCTCTCGTGCAGATCTGTGACCCACAAATGCATGATTTAATAATCAGTGCAATTCGTTCCATTTTCTCATTCCTTTTGGAATAACTAGAAGAATTAGCCAGCCTATTGGTCCAGAAGAACATGTGACCACTGGGTGAGTAACTTCAAGTCAGATTTTGACTGTATTTCATCAATATTTATACAAAATTATGAACGGAATGAGTGGGGGTGTGTAATGGTCACACCTACTGGTCGGCCTTTGAATTGCAGTGCCTTTTGTGTGTTTTGTGTGCTCGGACCTCGGCCCAGTACCAGAGTTGGCATAGGCAACAATTAGGCACCGGAAGCGACCTGCAGAACGGCAGGACAAAATGACTCCCACCAGTGTTTCGCACGTAAACTCGTCTATAGGTCTCAGAAATAAACCAATACATTGTTGAAAATAACACCCATTGAACTTCTAAGCGATTATATAAGCGATTATCGATTATTGCATTAGTTGTCGATTCATTTTATAAACGATTAGTCATCAATTAATCGTTGCACCCCTAGTTGCAAGGTTACAATCCTGCTGCTTAGCATTTGAGACACAATATCTCACAGACATGGGATCGCCATTGTTTCTTTGTCTCGCTTTTTCCTTAAAAGGATATGTTAGGATGCCTGGCGGCAGTATTTGGGAGCACTTTTTTTTTTCAGCAGGATCGTTCTCCATCCACACCCCGAGATAACAGATTGGGGGATTCGTACGCACGACAGGACGAAGGCAGCCAGCCAGAGAGACAAGCAAGGAGGACAAGTCGTCTACAAAAACACATTGCCGACCTCCAGCCTGGAGGCCCTGCATTCAGTCCACACGCAAACACAAACAACCAGCGCACACACCGGATGCCTGTGCGTTGTTGGCTTACGTTCTTTCTCAAGGAGAAAAAAAAATGAATACGATACAAAGTGCAGTGCATAAATAACTCTTCCTTCATTCTGGAATGACACTGTGACTCTATTAAGCGAGTGGAATGCACAGCATAAAACGTTTCACTCAAACCACCAGGTCGATCTTTAAAGCAACGTCTGCTTACGCAGCTAGCAGATGCCTTTTCTCGGTCTAAAAGCAGGGGTCGGGAACCTTTTTCCCATCAAGGGCCATTTGCAAATTTATAAAATCTACCGAGGGCCGCAGAGTGCACGGCGTATATTGAATGTGATTCTTCACTCATTTTTACTGTCCTAAAGCTGTATTTTGTTAGGCGAGAGACGAGGAGATTGGATGGCAAGTTGTCCTGCGATCGGAACGGCTCTGTCGGCGTGATCATCTGTCTCACATGCGTGCAATACAGTATCCAACAGTTATCGCGTCCCATGTAGTCTCCCCGGGTTGTTGTCAAACTACTATTGTAATCCCACTGCCGTGCGCATCCGTATTCCAGTCGACTGCCTGCTGCTGCTCCTCCGTACTCAAAATAGCAAGATGTGGCGGTGCAACAACTCTCCGCTGAATAGTGGTGAACAACTTGAGAACATATTGGACGCACTCGGACGCCCCGTTGTCCCTCTGTGTCTATATGTATTTCAGCGTCAATCAGCGCCGAAGAGTGTCGATGCGATGCTCAGCGCGCAGTCTGTGTGTGCGTGCAGACAGTGCAGTCAGCGAGTGTGACGGCCGCACTTTTTGTGTTCAGCCAACTTCAGCGAATGTATTTCAATTTATTTTAAAATATTTTTAATCTATAATAAATTTAGGAATTGCTCCGCGGGCCGGGTGCAGCGCACGGGCTGCCGAATCCCCACCCCTGGTCTAAAGGCACGGTCTCTATATTTTTTTCCCTTCAGTGCTGAACGATTTGGCGTAAAAGTAAAACCCCAGTTTTTATCTTTGAAACCTCGATTACAGATTTGCTTCAAGTTTTTGTAGAGAAAAAAAAAAGACATTCAAATTAAGAATTGTATGGGGGCATTGTTGGTGGACTGGTTACGGACACCATTCGTGTTAATGGCGTTGTGTCTACCGCATTGTCCGCAGTGCCGCGAGTTCTCCTCCCTTCAACCCAGTTTCGGACTAATACTATCCAATAAAATGGCGCAGGCGCCGCAAAAAATGACTTGAAAAGAAAATGAAGAATTGTATCACTCCAAAATGTTTTCATCATGTTTCCATACAAAGTTATTACTACAACATCTACCGCAAATACCCAAGAAAACATTAAAATCCAAAAAAATCTATAACAAATATCAGATTTCAATTTCCAAATCGATTTTTCCACAGATCTAATTTGAACTTTTAAGTCACATCAAATGAAACCCTCCTGCAGTTTACCATGTATTGAAACACAACATTCTTCCATGCACACTACATAATTTAAATGTCTACGTTCTTGAGTTATGTTTAAATAAATAAAGCAATGTAGGATTTTTGGCATTTTTACCATTTTGCTTTGGCCAGATCTTTACAGATCTCAATGCAGTAATCGCACCATAACTCTAGTCCAGTGCTATTCAACTACTTTTCTCAGAGGGCTGCATTTTCAGAAGCCCAATGGGCCAGGGGCCGGAGCAGATGCCGGACTGTACCAACAACGCGGGCCGCCAGTTGAATAGCCCTGCTCTAGTCTAATACAATTAGCACGCAGAAGCCAGCGTCAGCATACAGTGGCATATTTGGGATAGTGAGACTGTCACAGACAAGCTATGCAACTTCCCCTTCAACAAAGGACTTTTAGACCACACTGTAGTGCGCATGTTTGCAACACACAGACAAGCCAGCAGGCGGCGCAGGCGAGTCAGAGTAAAATCACCCACCGGCTCTAGTAGGGAGGCACGAGAAACATGAGCGTCTTCGCCCAAGCTGGAACTCTGATGGAGTAATAATAATAGTAATCACCATTCACAACAACACATTATACCAAACACTCACCATTCACAACAACACATTATACCAAACACTCACCATTCACAACAACACATTATACCAAACGCCATTCACAACGACACATTATACCAAACACTCACCATTCACAACAACACATTATACCAGGTGGAATCACAGAGAGTGAGTCGGACACAGGCCCGGTGCCACGAGAGGGCACACCATCACCCCCGCCAACCTGCCCCACCTCGCGGTAGTAGTGCACCGAACTCATTACACACAAGGCGCCCAGGCCCCTCTGATACATTCAATGACCCCTTCATATTTTTTGTCTGTAGCCAGCAGGGGTTGGACAGTCATTTAAATGTTAGCCCAATAATCTCAGGCGACACATATAAACTCTTTAATTATATCTGAACAACAGATTATAAGATGAAGAATGTTTTTGATAGCGAGCACATTTTTTAGGACTCCTATGGAAGCCCTTGACACTGACAGAGGTACAGGTTTATTGGAGTTACGTCACTCATATTCAGTACAATTTTATATTTTGACAATTTTTTATATTTTTGTACATTAACAAATTGCTTGTAAAATAGATGTCAAATGTGATTAAAGTACGGAAAGAATGGCCCATATAAAGCCCTAAAACAGGTTGAGGGTTAATGACGAGCAAACATGTTGCATTACAACAGTAATAGATCATAATAACAGAATAGTTACTAGGGGACATGCACCATGCAGCACCCACCGTTAAATCAAGTCTGGAGGATCGAGACATTCTGCTTTCATCGCTCAGTCTGGAGCTCTGAGGGCAAATCAGTGAGAAGTTAGCCTCTTGCTAGTCCAACGCTAGGCCACCATTAACCACTACTAGACCAACCCAAATCAGTGAGAAAGTTAGCCTCCTGCTAGTCCACAACTAACCACTACTAGACCAACCTAAATCAGTGAGAAAGTTAGCCTCCTGCTAGTCCAACGCTAGTCCACCACTAACCACTACTAGACCAACCCAAATCAGTGAGAAAGTTAGCCTCCTGCTAGTCCACCACTAACCACTACTAGACAACCCAAGTTAGTGAGAAAGTTAGCCTCCAGCTAGTCCAATGCTAGTCCACCACTAATCACTACTGGACCAAACCCAATAACAGTTGGTCCAAACGTAACAAGGGTGAAATGTATTTGAGCATATACACACAGTGACGGCTTTGACAGTAGTAGGCTGTATAGCCGAATGGCAACCAACTTTATATATACATCCTCGTACGCACAGACTTTTAGGTCATGGCGTTCACTTCCTCCCATAGCAACTCCCTGGTGCCATGTTCCTGTTGCGTGCTGGGTACTTCTTTATCCAATCATATGCGTTGTGTGATTCTAATGCAGCAACCCCCGCTACCCAGTAGTTATCCAAAATAAACCACCATGGGTCCAATACTAGCCTCTACTGGTCCAAAGCTAAACAATAATAGTCCAACACTAGCTCAATCACTGCTCCAGAGCTTACCGTATTAACTGCCACTGCTAACCAATGCTGGTCCAAATGCAAAAGCCTACTAGACCAAAGCGGGAAAAATGCTAAACTCTACCACTGGTTTTGAAAAAAGGTAACTAATGCCGCAATTGGAGGAAGAGAGGATCAAGTTTTCACATGGAAAAAAAAAACATGTCTCGTCTTCACAGCAATAATTGGTAATTACAGATTGGGTTTTTATATCTAGACCACAACATGCAGAAACACAAATCCAACATTAGTTTTGTAAAATGCTAGTTGAATGCAACATAATGCACTGATATAATTCACTGCTATTCAATTATATTGTTCCATGTGTCAAACAACTGTACAAAAAAGAAAGTTCATCAATTGTTTTGAACTGCATAGCGCTACTACAGATGCAGGAGATGGGCTACTGCTCTGTGGGTCAATCTGGCTTACAGTCCCCTGACGACTGCATGGCGTCATGTAACAGGCGTCTGGCTGCCAACACTTTCAACCAACACCATTGACTTTATCTAATGTGCTCATGCCAAGCCTGACACTACTCCAGACTAGAAGAACAGGCTTATTAAAGAAATGGGCCATGGACACAGGCATAACACTAGCCTGAACAAAGCCAGAACAAATGGATTGTCAATGCATCGCACGTCACTAGAATGATAATGGGTGGGTGGGTCCGCGTTGGCCGAGTCGTTATGGACACCGCACCTAACGCGACCCCATTCATGTTAGTGGCGCTGTGTCTGCCGCAGCATCCGCAGTGTCACAAGTTCGACGACGCTCGTCGACTTATCTGCAATGTCTATCCCACATTCTCTTCAGACCAGTTTCCGACTAATCCTATTCAATAAAGATGGAAAAACGGCGCTGACGTGACAAGTAGCATGGAGGCCAAAGTCTCAATTTGAACAAGACTCGCCATAATGGGGCGCTGATTGGACCGCCCAAATATGGCCGACAATCTGATTTGTCTGATACACCGGACCGCCTAGTCGTGTGCAATGTGTGGACGATTCGTTGGTTCTGGATTGCCAGGCGAGCATAACACAGGGCAGGTCTCACTGATAGGTCAGTGTATACACTAGCAACTGGGAACTGGAATATTATTTTGGTAGACAACTGTTAAAAAATACATAAATTCATACACACACACACACACATTTATATTAAAACATCTACGAACCCGACTGGACATTGCACTGTAACCATCATCGTCCTGAAGACAGCGAAGGATGGACACAGCCGTCGAAAAAAAGAGAGGAAAATCAAGACATCAGAAAAGGAATTGAAAAGCAGAGCTATGGACAAGTTTGGCAGTCATGTGGCGTGAGAAAAAAATGTTGAACTAGAAGCACTCAGAGATTGCAAACATGCGCCGAAGTGGTACAAAAAAATAAGTGCTCGTAGAGTAACGATTGCGATCACATGACCGCGGTAAGTGCCGAGCCCCATAGGCTACAGAAATGCAACAAAATTTAATCACTTCTTCCGTTGGTCATTTCCAACAACTGTACAAAATGTCATCCAGATCCGTGCACATTTTTTTGCAGTTATCCTGGGGACAAACCAACCAACGCGACCAAAAACATAAACTGCTTCCGCGTTGCAGCCCCTGCGCAGGTAAATATCAATATATCACAATATCATTTGTGGCAAATTGCCAATACCGTATTACAATATGCAGGGTATTGGCAGTCGATGGGGTGCCTAAAAGGAGTCGGGCTCCATTGTATCTTCAAAAGTTGGATGCTGTTGATGACTGGAGAGTTTAGCAAGATGGAGAGAGTGAGGACAAAAGGAGAGAGCAAGTGAAACATAGAGAATATAATAATAATAATAATAAATGTACAGATGAGTATGGTATAAATGAAGGTAACAGATTGTATGTAGCTTATGTTGCTTTTTCAAGCATGCAAAATATGCTAGTGTACGGATAGAGCTGGGTTAAAAAAAACATTGAAAATTGATTTAAAATCGATTCAATGTCAAACTGTAATTAATTGATTTTCTTTCAAATTACTTATTTTTATGTTTTTTAATTTTTCCCTGAAACCCTACCATGCGAATGTCAAATGCAAATAATGCAACTAAAAGCAGGTGTTGACTTGAATTTCAAACTTAGATTTTTTTTTCTAAAATAAACACTTTCAGATTCTTGACACTTCTCTCTGTGTAGCCTACTTGCACACACAGATACAATTACAAATCCACATGGCACTGTTTTGTCTTTGGGGCAGTATTTATTTTAAAGCAACAATCCAGCAATATGTAAAAAAACATAAAAATACATTTGAAATCGAATTGTGAATTGATTTGTGACCTTATGAATCAAAATCTATACCCAGCTCCTGTTGAGTAAAGAAGGGTCATTACATAAAGTTCACAGAGCAGAGGTAGAATGCAAACAGTGACCGGACTTTTGCTCTGTGGAGGTGGCGATTATTACTTCTACACCATGTCATTGACCTACTGTATACATTGGGGTTTGAGAACATACATCTCTGTCTTTGTGCTTGTGTTTCTTCTTCTTCTTGGATTTCTTGTGCGTGTGCGAGGAAGAGCTCTGGAAGGAAGGGCAAGGATGGCATGGAAGGATGAGATAGAACGACGAGGGGAGCAGGGTGGCAGAAAGCAGTCCTCAGGTCAGGTTTCTCAGATTCATTGGGGTTAGTAGAAACAGGTAAAGATGGGGAGCAGACATGCGGGGAAAACGACGGTGGGGAGAATTTAACCCACGACTGAGGACACCTTTGCTCTGGGTGAC
>OMKY01231617.1:0-10165 GCA_900302395.1 Bregmaceros cantori | reverse complement strand
AATTTAAAAAAAAGGTTTGAAATTCAAGTCAACACCACTGCCTTTAATTGCATTACTTGCATATGGTATACCTGACCAGTAAAAAACATTTTTATAAATCAATTCACTTGAACTCAGCCCTATGTGTGGCTGAGAGATGCTGTACGGTATCTCTGTCCACTTTGTTGGCGTTAGAACCTCAGACAGACTCAAAGTCTGTCGTCATGTCACACACACAGACAGACCCACACGCACACACACCAGACCCTCAAGGTTGCGGATATCCCGAGCCCCCACCCCCAACCTACTGTACCGTGCGGCGCATCAAGCCGTCACCCCCGTGAGCTCGCCGGTCCCCGCAACCACTTGACATTTCCTTCCAGCATTTTCCCTCAGTGTTCTCGCATTAAAGGGCGTGACATTTCATTTGCACACGAGGCTGATTAAAATACACCCTTATGGTCTGAAAAAAAGCGGGGTGACGCGGCCCTCTCCTCTGCTTTGGGTGGGCTTGCGTGTGTGTATCAGTGTTAAGTGCGTATGTGTTATACATGTAAGATACCGCGCAATGGAGAGGGGTTGTTAAAGCCCTCGGCTGGTGATCTTTAAAGTGGTGGATGATAAAGGTGAAAAATAAATAGATATAGTGCAAATAAATCTGAGAATAGTCAGTTAACTCAGACATGTGGATTGTTGCTGGGAGGACTGCTACTCGACGCAGCTGGAGCATACGATTATTAGCATGACGTCGCTATACGGAGAAGCTTCCAGTTAAATTTCTAGGCTGAACATTACTTCCGGTGCCATTTGATTCGCCGTGTCTTTGACGATTTTTCTAAATGTTTATTCGGTGGCAGGGCGGTGGCGATATTTTTTCCCGATCGGTTCTTTCCAAACAGAAACAAAATTATAACGTTTCCGGTTATGAGTTCCACCAATAAATTGACGTTCCTGAACTGGTTAGAACAAAAATATATTGTTCCAGGAATGGTTAATTTCGTTCCTGTCAGCTGTTTAATATTTGTCGGGACGAACCCAGAACGACTTGCTCCAGAGACCCGCTGCTGCCCGCTGGTAGTGGTCTACAGCCGAGGTCTTGTTGCATGCTTTGTTTTATTTTTGCAGCTATCCCAAAGTGCACTCCTTTGAGGAACGAAATAAAACTGATATTAACCGGTTACCATTATTTTTAAATAAGTGTTCCTCTTCAAGAACATAAAAAATAATAACGTTTCCGGTTTTGTTTCTGTTTCCTGGAAAGTACTAAAAGTACCTGCTTTTCGTTTTCATTCCTTGAACCGGTTCAAGCACACACCTACCGCGAGCACACACCTACCGCGTTATTTACAAAAGGATGGTGGTAACTTGCGCTGTGCTATTTCACATCCAAATGTTCTAGTGCGGATCTATGCCCCTCAAATGCACGATTCAATAATCTGCCCAACCTGTTTCATTTACTAATTTTTGTTGTAGTTACAACTGGATACCATTGGTCCAGAAGAACATGGGCCCATCTAGGTGAGTAACTTCAAATCGGATTTTGAACTGGTGTGCGTTTTGTGAGACAAATTCAGCCACTTCGGTCAACTATGATGAAGATACGCAATACAGACACTGGAAGTGCATTTCAGATGGCGGAACAAAATGCCTCCTGTTTTGGACACTTAAACCCGTCTTTGACTCAACAACAGGAGTCATGTTTTCTAGTTTCTATTTTAAGGCACTGGTACCCTTTATAAATACTGCCCCATAGACAAAACAGCCCCATGTGTATTTGTCATTGTATCTGTGTAAGAGGATCACACAGAGAGAAGAGTCAACAATCTAAGTCTGTAATTCACATTGACTGGATATAAATATGGACATCGCATTCGCTTCAGCCGGCATGCCGACTTCCGTGTGCTTCTGCTAGTCGAGTGGGCGGAGTCGACTACCAAAAGCACGGAGCCTATGGGATTTACAATAGAAATATACCAATTTTAGCACACCGTTTAACCTATTTAAAGATTGTTTCTAATTGATGTTTTAATGTATATTGTCGGGATAATTAACGGTTCATTGTGTGAGAGGGGCCATAATTTCACAAATACGTCAGATTTGGCATTAATATTTTTTATTTCAACTCCCATAGGATACTATTCATTCTTTGGCACCCCCCAACGGACAGTACCACCGGAAGAAGTCGCGTGTGGGTTGTCTCTCTCTCTCTCATATACTGTATAGCTCTCTCAATCTCGCCTGGTACCGGACATACGGGTACTTTCAACAATGGCAGTGCGCAGTCGGCGGGCACAAAAAAATTTGATGAAAGCAATGCGATGACATCATGCACGCTGCGTCTACTTTATATACAGTCTATGGTAATTCAAGTCAGCACCACTGAAAAATTAGCTTAAGAATATACATGGGGGCGCATTAGGTGCAGTGTCCATTAGCCCTCCTCCAACGACACAGATTCACTTTTTTTAATGGATTCATTACATTTTGAGCGATTATTGATTTTAAGTCAAACCCTAGTTGTAAGGTGCTGCAGAGAATCTTTGTCCGGAGTTTTGGAAAATGTATGGAAAGTTCCGTTGTTCAGTTATATATGGAAATGGGACACTCCAGTCATCCACCTCCTACCTCCCACTTTGACGATCTATAGCTCAAGAAGATACCATGCTAGCAACTCACTTTTCAAGTTGAAGGTCAATTTATCTTAATTTGATATATTGTTCATGATGGTACTATATGTCATAAGATGTTCTGGTGGCCTTCAAAGATAGCTTGGTCGATTGAAAAATCAATCAGTCCTCGTCAATCATTTTTGCTTAGAAAGGACAGAATGTTTTCGACTGCAGCCACAATCCTGCACCTTATATCAAATTGAAACTAACATGAACAAGATGTCAAAATTAATCCTAAAATGGTGTTGGTGTTGTTAGTCCACCGGGTACAAACAATTGTTTTCTATGTCTGGTAGTATCATTTGCCGTGGTGTAAAGTGGAAATCCAAAAAGCGATCCGCTTATTTTGTTAGGGTCCCTCCCAGGGCTCTGAACCAGTTCAAGGAACGAAAACGAAAAGCGAAAACGAACAGAATTTCAGAGAATTTTACGAGGAACTGAAACGGAAACGAAAAAATGTTTCTTCAACTGTTCCGGAACAGAAACGGAACATTATGAAATCCACAAAACCAGTTAAAACATTTTTTTTTTCTGTTCTCTAAATATTTTAATATTATAATATATCTTATGTCTGGGAGACTATTTCCGGTTGTGCATTCATCCAACTCTCACTGTCAGTCACCAAGCTCCACGCATCTGGGACTCCATCTTGTGGACAGATGTGAATGTAATGGCGCTTTCACGTTAATACAGTTGCACTGGAGTTTGAAAGTCCACCAAATTTTGTATAAACTATATCTAAACTTGTTCCTTACATTGAACAATGTAAGGAACTTTAAGAACTAACAAAATCTTTGCGTTCCAAATCGGTTCAGGACCGATATTTTGGTGGCGGAACGGTTCAGAGAACAAAAACGTTGAACAAAGTCTTCCCTGAAACGTTCAGAATGGAACTTTTAAAAAATAATAATTTTGTTTTCAAGCCCTGGTCCCTCCAAAACCCTAACCGCTAACCCTAACCCTAACAAAATAAGCAGATCGTTTTTGTGCTTCAAACTTTCTGAATGGAGTTCTCTCAGAACAGTGCATGCCCTGCCCCCCCTCCCACCTGGATTCAGTCTGCATGCTGTCTGTGTTGTACGTGACAGAAATGAGCGGGATCATGGTTGGCTTGGAGGACTGAGGAAATAATTCTTGGGAGGGGGTGGAAAAGAGTTGGGTGAAGATCGGATGTGGGGATCTGGATGAAGAGAGGGCAGTGGTTAGGAGGTCGCAGTGATAACATTTTAATTAATCTCTCAGGTCCGAGCATGGGATGGTGGTGAGCAAGTGGGCCAAAGTTTGTATGGTATGCTTTATTTCATTCATCATCGAGGGGAAATATGTGCAATGCACAGACCCACGGAAGCACAGCACATGCAGAAAAAGAATACGGAAATATTGATAAAAATCAGGGCCTGGGCTAGCAGTGATCATTGTAAAATCTAACAGCAGTTGGCACAAATGACCTCCTGAACTGCTCGGTTGAGCAAGGTGGTCAATTATTCTATTGCTGAAAGAGCTTTGGAGATACAAATAGTCTGTGCCAATCTTGCAGAACTCAAGAATTCTGTTTGATATACATCCCGTCTGATCATTGGAGAAAGGGTGAGATGATATGTTATGTTTGGGAAGCGATCCAATGTGTATTCCAGCTAAGGCTAATATCTTACATTTAGGAACGAACAATAGTAAGAATATTCAATATTAGACTAGAAGAGGGGTGTCGTTTGGCGGTGTGGTTAAAGACACTGCAACTAACATGGCCCCATTGATGTCAATGATGCGGCGTCTATTGCACCGTCCGCGGAGCCACAAATTCTCCTCCCTTAGCCATCGCTTGTCTGCAATGTCTGCCCCTGATCTCTTCAACTCAGTTTCCGACTAATCATATCTGATAAAGATTAAATACGGTGCTGACGCTGAAAAAAAAAAAAAACTTAAAAAAATTAGACTGGAACATAGTCGCGAGTCTCCTGGGTTGGAGTAGTCCACGAACGTCCTTCATCTCCATTTATTTTACATTTGGAGACACTCGGGACCGCCAACCAAGTCAGGCTAAGGAGCTTGTATTGCTCCTTAATGGCTCTCTTCAGTGGCAACGATAAGGTATATATTTTCTCTTACGCATTATAGAGCATAACACTTTCTATCCAATGCACTCTTCTTGAGTGTTTTACCACATCTATGTAAGAGAGCTGTGTGCCACAATACGGACTCCTGACATGAATAAATCCCATTAAAAGGGGAGAGGAGTGTGTGTTTTTTTTTCCGTCATAGTGTTCGACTCGACTGCATCGCCTGCCCCAGCTGTGCTGCACCGGCTGCTGGCCGGCTCCCAGCTGCCAACTCCTATTGTGCACCTGGAGACAAAAAAAATAAGAAAATAATGAGATGAAATCTCCCCTATGCTAAGCTGTGGCATCCCTGAGGGCGTGTCACGCTGTGGCCGAGCCAAAGTGCTGCTTGACATGCTTGTCCCAAAGTGCAGGTGACAGCGTCCTCGCTGGGAGACGCGGTCCTCAGCGGTACACCGTCGCTCCACCCCCCATGGAGGCTTCTGCGCCCAAATGCAAATATGGCCAATGTAGGTTGGTTCAAGTCGGATGCACTGTGTCGCTCTGACCGTGTGCCTCGGGGGGCACGCACCATTTTGGTGGTTTCTCCACTCCGATCATCTACCGCAATGCATCAGAACTGCAACGTTCCTCCCTACTGGGTGTCAGCGCCGGCATTTCGATTAGCCGGCATTCGGTCAGGGGACGCCGGCATTCCGGTATGGCTTAGGGTTAGAAGCAGCCTTTCCGTCATGCCGCAACAGTGGACCTTCCATGTCAGAACGCCGGGGTGTCTGTATCGGGGTAGCTAATTTACCATGTCGGAACCACGGAACTTCCAAATAAAGCTGTCGGAGAGGAGAACCGTCGAAACTCAGTGTAGTCGAAGTAAAGGCGTTTAACGGTGTGTCTTGGTCCTAGTCGAGTGTATTTGCAGATGCTGTTAGGATAAAAATAATAGCTCACATTTAATAACTCTTTGACTTTAACTCAGTGTAGTCAAAATACATGTGCAGATGCTGTTTTATTGGGTTCATTTTAGGAAGTGGGATGGGAGAGATCGGAAGACATTATAGAAAGGTCGGTGAGGGGAGGAGAACTTGCAACGCGGCCTCTGGAAGGAACAGGTTGTTTTGGGGTTAGGTTTAGGGTTGGGATTAGGGTTAGGGGAGGGGTTAGGTTTAGGGTAGAGATTCGGGTTAGGGTTAGGGAAGGGGTTATGGTTAGGTTTAGGGTAAAGATTAGGGTTAGGGAAGGGCTTGGGGTTAGGGTAGGGGTTAGTTTTAGGGTAGGGATTAGGGTTAGAAATTAGGGTTAGGGAAGTGGTTGGGGTTAGGTTTAGGTTAGGGATTAGGGTTAGGGATTGGGATAGGGACTGGTGTTTAGGTTAGGCCTAGGGTTAGCGCATATTTCTACTGTGACAAAGAAGTGACTAGAGTAGTAATCATTAGTTGTAATAATCATTAGTTGTCTTGTTAGTATTAGTTGCTACAGTAGTTGTATTGATATTATTATGGACACATAGACACATTCATAGACATTCACACATGTAAACACACACACACACACACACACACACACACAAACAAGTGCACACACATAGGGTGGATTTGCCTAAAGTGGACCACTGGCTAATGTGGGACGCCTAAGCTCCACAGGCTCTGGCTCCTCCCTAAACTAATGAATGTCAGTAAAACTATGGTAAAAGTAATCTATGGTCATGTGCCTGACATTAATTTTAACTGTTCAACACTACATTTCACTGTCCCAACTGACTGTCCCACATTAGGAAGCTGCAAAAAAGGGCCCACATTAGGGCAATCTACCCTACATGAAAAACTAAGAGGTGTCTTTGAATTTACGGTGTCAAACATTTAGACAAATACACTATAAATATAATTAGGAGTCCCAGAAACCGGCTGCAGTATCTCGGGCAGCATTTCCAACTCGATTAAGGCTATATAACACATCAACGTTTTAAAGGGTAGTTGTATGTCTTACTCCGAGTTGCCAATGGCGATAGGAGACGAGCGAGCCAGTGCAATAACCCAATTACACACGACTTGATGTCGAAGCCACTGACCGCACGGCCCGGGCATGTGGCATGGAGGGTGGGGGTGGGGGAGTGCGGTAGGTTAATCATAGCCCGCGAGAAGACGCTACACACCGTAATGGAGTCACAATGTGGTAATTAGTTGGGTTGGAGTTTCAAACTGTTCTATGTCAATAACAGACCTGAGTGTCCCCATTGAATAGGGTTGAACAGAGTTCAGGGAAGACAAGACAAGAGATTTAACATTCGTTAGTCAGGCAAAATTGATTTAGCGAGATAAGATGTATTTGTTGAGATCATCTCTTCTGCCACAACGACAAGTGCTGTCTCAAACAAAAGAGAGAGAGAGAGTGCAGAGAGAGTGCAGACAGGGAGTCAAATAGAAAGCAAAAGAAGGCCTACTCCTATGCTTGGCAAAATTAATGTGACATATGATCACTCATGTTGAACTAATTATGATCAAAACATCAACATTGTAAATGTATTGTGTAAATTGTTTGTAAATGTTTAACATATATTGCGTTAATAGCTTGCAAATGTATAAAATTTATTGCGTAAATAGTTTCTAAATGTTTAACATGTATTGCGTAAATACTTTGTAAATGTTTAACATGTATTGCGTAAATAGTTTGTAAATGTTGAACATATATTTTTTTAGTAATTTGTTAAGCATTTATAGCACTGATGCATTTGTGCAGATCATCCCCTGCCACAACAACAAATGCTGTCTCAAACGAAGGAGAGAGGCAGAGAAAGAGAAAGGTAGAGTGCAAGTGCAAACAGGGAGTCAAATAGAGAGCAAAAGCGCCCCGATGCCTGGCAGAATTAATGTGACATTTGTCGGGGGCGGTCGCTCGCCACGTGTCTCCGAGTCGCTTTGCAAAGCCAGACGCACAGTAATGAAACAGTGTTATTTGAGCGCAGACTGAACGCAGGATGTAAAGTCAATTACATTACACCTCGTTTTGGTGCGAATCTCCCTGCAATTTGCTGGTGGAAACATGATATGTCTGTGAATTACACAACCATGGTCTCGCACTATGCCTTTTTTTCTACTCAACAGCACTTAGCAAAAATAAGAACCTAATACATACACTGGCATGATGATAGAACCACATTGCACCGAGACCTCAGGCCAGACATTCTGAAGATGACATTCTGGTGTAAGTGGTAATTAGGAATAACCAGAATATTGCACCGTTATTTACACATGGACGAGAACGTGAGCTATTTAACCCTTTGGTGTGTATTTGACTCATTGGTGTGCGTTTTTCCATTTCTTTTGAGCGGCATTTTGGCTGTGATCATATTGATGGGAGCATAGTATGTTTTTCCCTGAACTTTGATTTCACAAAGATGTTTATCTTTTTTATTCCCCACACTGTGTAGATGATTTTATATATTTTGCTACGCGGACTTGGTGGGTCCTATCAGGGTTATTAACACAATTCTATTATGTTTGCAATTGCACGTACATATTCTGTAATGATATAACAATAACAAACTACAAATAGATCAATGCTGCAGCAAGTTTCAAACTAACTAAGTGAAACTAGAATCGATACACGCAGAAGACAGGGACACCCACACGCAACCATTCATTAAACCCTCGAAGCATAGGATGTCATGGTTTTGTGTGTGCCACCGGTGTGAATTAGACATGTCAGAATGCCACATTTGGTGCAATTTTTTTGCGTCATTATTTGTATAAGCAGAAATAAATTGTGATAAGTCCCTTCAACCATATCCTTCTGTGGCAAGGAGTAGATACACAAGCACACTAATACACACACACACACCGGCACTCATGCACATACAAGCACTTTGCTCCGGCGACGTCGTTTCGTAGAGATGGCGCTTAAATCGTCCACTTCATCAACCCTCCTCAGCGACGCTCTGCGCTACATGGGGAGCGGCGACACGCAAACATACACATGCTCGCACAGAGTTGCACAAACACACACATACACACAAGTAGGCAAACAATCTCTCGTGTGGTTATCGTTGCTAAGAGTGGGGGGAGTGGGGACGGAGGGGAGAAGGAAGAGAGGTGAGATGCACGGAATGAGATTGCAAGGGTAGCAAAGTGGGCAGCAGGAGAGAGTGAGCAGAGAGGCAGAAAGAGAAATGAGAAGGTTTAGCCTTAGAGGCTCTGGGAGAGAGTGTGGAGGGACTTACCGGGAGAGAGAGGGAGGGGTAGAAAGATAGGAGAGAGAGAGAGAGAGGGAGAGAGAGAGAGAGAGAGAGAGAGAGCGAGAGAGAGAGAGAGAGAGAGAGAGAGAGAGAGAGAGAGAGAGAGACAGAGGAAAAATGTATGAAATCTATGCAGCGAAAGAAAGGGGCTTAGGGAGAGGAAAGAAAGAGAGAGAGAGTAAGATAGAGAGAAAGAGAGAGAGTGAGAGAGAGTGAGAGAGAGAGAGAGAGAGAGAGAGAGAGAGAGACTCAATGAATTGCAGAGAGAAAGAAAGGGACTTGGGGAGAGAAGAGGAAAGGGAGAGAGAGAGAAAGATAAAGAGAGGAAGAGGGAGGGAGAGAGGAAGAGAGAGATGAATGTGTGAAATCAATGAAATGCAGAGAGAAAGAAAGGGAGCTATTATTTGAAATATTCAAATATTCAAATCTGTGTGTGTGTGTGTGTGTGTGTGTGTGTGTGTGTGTGTGTGTGTATGTATGTATATACATATATATCAATATCAATAGTTATAGATAGAAATATATATTGATACAAATAGATGCATTTTCTTTAAGGATTGAGTTTTAAATTACAATGGATTATAATGGTTTCTTTTCAGCTTTGGCTTGAAGTCTGTATTAAATGCTATGAATAAATAAATAGCAGTGAATGTAACAGTAAGATCAGCGTAGAGACCAGGCCATAGAGAGAGGAAGAAGCTATGATGATGAGACTGGTGGTGGTGGTGGTGTTGGAAGCACAGAAGGGTAAATTGGGAATCTATTACTGAGGTGCTGGGCTGCGGCAGGGCCCTCTCTGTCTCCCGTAAACACACTGAAATGTGTCCAAGCGCCGTGGCCTTATAAGTTCTCCCCTCTCCACGGTAATGTGCTTTGAATGGCTGCTAAAATGGGACTGGGAGAATTTCATTCCCACTGCCTCCCCCGGGCGCCTCACCTTTGGCCTGCCAATGATATGAGCCCCCTCAACCCCACCGCACCCCACTACCTCTCCCTGCTAGTTTTTTTTTTCTTTGCACCTTGACTACACAACACTCTTCTACTCAATCTCTCTGTCCCTCTCCTACTCTCCTTCTATCTTTTTGCCTCTTTCTGCCTTTCTCTCTCTCTCTCTCTCTCTCTCTCTCTCTCTCTCTCTCTCTCTCTCTGTGTCTCTCTCTCACTCTATCCCTCTCCTTCTATCTTTCTGCTACTCTCTCCCCCTCTTTCTCTCCCGCTCTCTCGCTCTCTCCTTC
>OMKY01231613.1:0-13883 GCA_900302395.1 Bregmaceros cantori | reverse complement strand
TATAATTTTTATATATATATATATATTATATATATATATATAAAAATTATATATGTATATATATATAATATATACATACACATATAATTTATATATATATAATTTATATATATATATATATATTTAGATAGATAGAGAGAGAGTGAGAGAGAAAGAGAGAGAGAGAATGGTTGTGTATTCGAAGCGCAAGCCAGACGAATTCACAAGCAGATGAAGAGAGAGTATAAATATATGTTGTGCAGCGCTTAAGACAGCCCCATACATCTGTTCCACAATGAAATGCATTTTGAAACGACGCAATTTTTCAAAATTCCTACGCACACACACACACACACACACACAACCATCCCTGTTCACTGCCGAGGGTGAACTGCAGACATACGCGCGGGCGATTTCCCCTCCTGGGGAGCCCCCCACTGTGAGGCGCTTCGCACTGATCAATCAGCGCGCCGCGCATTTGCATCGCCCAATCAGTTCAAAGCAGTGGCTAACCAATCAGTGGTCCTACAACCCGCGGGCCGCGAGTGACGGGGACGGGACGCCGAGGACTACCTTTCCAGCAGGCACGAATATTTCTAGCGGTTCCATGGTACCGGCGTCGTAGAGACACAATTTAAGCGGATAGTCCCGAACACTCCAGCTCCCTATGGGTGCAGTGGAACCAGGGCTTAACAGACTTTTAGTATTTTGACCGCTGTGTTTAAATTCTTGATTCCCCACATTGCTGACACCCATGCACCTTAGGAGCACAGAAAAGAGAAAGAGAGAAAGCGATCTTGGGTGCCTGGTTGTGTGCATCTCACAACAAACTGATTGGTGTTGCACGAATCATAAAGTAAATTAACAGATAATATGCATCTAAATGTTGTTGTTGTCTTGTCTGCTCTTCTTGTTTCTTCTTCTTTGTGAGACCGAAAACAAATCTCCACTTTGGTAAATAAATGATCTATCTGTCTATCTAAGCAATGTTCAAAGCACATCCCGACCCGCATGTGTGAGTTAGCCCCTGCATATTCAACCGTGCAAATTCACTCTCGAATCAGCACTTTAAAAATAAAAGCCAAGCTCAAAGTCCTTTATCTGCCAGATTCTACTCTTCATTCTAACACTCGCAAACGGGACAGGGTGGGCAAATATCACTATACAGAAGTGCACACACAACGTGAAAAATGGTCAGAGTTTCAACTCGTCGGCAAAATTGAAAATTCCAGTCTAAATCTTGGTTGCACCTGCCACCTGCTGAGTCCAATTTTGCAAAGATGGGCATGCCTCTAGTTTATTCCTCAAATATATTCATAGAAAATTGGAAATCCATGTTGATACACAATCTGCGATAGGCAGACACACAGCCAGACACACAACCACACACACACACACACACAGATACATGTATAATCACAGAACAAAAACACATCTTTGCATATTCCATTCAAGATCTTGTCTTATTTATTTCATCTACAATGTTACGAGGAATAGGGTTCCAGGGCTGCATTGCACTGTCGAGTTACAATATTTATGTTTATACTTGGGCGGTGAAGAAAATTGCATTTAATTTAAAAAAATATATATATAAATCGGAGTTTTCTAGGATAATTGTGATACATCAATTTTGTAGTAATTAGTAGTAATTATGAGTCACTGTGGTTTGGCTGGTTGTGTTGTAAATTGTAATTGGATATTTGGATTTATTTGGATATATTTATGCAATTATATATTTATAAAAGTATAATTATATACATTATACTCAGTGAGGTCTCTGTATGTCATTCCCAAAAGAGGCAATGTTGTGTAAACAATATATTTTGAAATGTAAACAAAATATTTTGAATGTTACAATTATTTCAGAGGTTCCGAGATAAAGATCAGGATTTTATTTTGAAGCAGAATAGTAAAGCTGTAGTTTATACAATTTAAACTATAACATTACTTCAATGCATATATACTTAATTAGCATTATCAATGATTACTCGATAACCGACTATTCCCAGAAATGTGCACATGTTTGATACCAGTAATGGCAACTTGTGAAGAGAGAATAATGCAGTCCTCTTCCTGACAGCCATGCCTGACAGACAGCGAGCGAGTGGTGAAATTAGAATGCATACTTTTCAATGAGTGTGTCATGACTTGCCACAAGTGACAAGTCGCCACCTTAAGTCCCGCACAAGCCTCTGGTTGACGCAGCAGGATAAACACTGTAGCCTTAATGAGTACAGCCTGACATCATGTAGTTGAAATGGTTGAGTTAAAGTTTAATTGTATTATTTTATAACGGCCGCAGCTTAACTTTGCCTTCCTCCCTGTTTCATCCCAGGAGTCCTCTTGCGGATTTACTCGGGCTCTACCCTCTGGTTTGACTCTCCACGTGTAGTGACTGAGAACTCTAAGATCAGTATATCTCCTCACGCCATCTGTCAGAAAGTCATGAACTTTCTTTGAACTCATGCTCCTGGTCTCATCAAGATTCATCACACACCATTGATTATGTTTTTGCTTCCATACTAACTAATTTAAATCGATTGTTGTGCAATTAATAACGGCATTCTCAGACTCTTGGTTTGATGGTCCTCTGGAACCATCAAATAGCTAACATTCACTGTAAGATCCATGATACTACAGATTACAATTAGGGACGAGCGATCACGTTCGAGTCTGCGTTCCATAACGCATCACAACCAATGCGTCCTTGGGAGGCGCTCATTATACGTAGTAGGAGGCCGGCTGCGCGTACCTGCTCAAGTATGCGCGCAATCACGGATGCGCATCTGAGCATTCGTGTACACGACCGAAGGTTGACACTTGCATCGAATGTGGCCTGTTGATACACACCTCAATTTAAACATGAACGAACAGAAAGTAGATAGGTGATAGGAATGGTCCTTATCGGGAATATAATTAAATTAAATATTCAAGTTCACCCTTGTTACAGGGACCTCCAAATCCTGCCGCGCACACACACACACACACATCAACACACACAGCGAAGCAGCCGCGTTAATAAGCACACACGCCAAGACGTGTGCATGCCTTGCTGCAGGGCACGGCTGTGCACACGTACATGCACGCGTAGACATCCAGTGGATCGTGGTGTACACGGGCGCGCACACACTCACATGCGGCGAATGTAAACTTCCGCGCATGTCAAAAGCTACGCCAGGAGGTGGATATGGAGGTGGAGCAGCGGGCGCACTCCACCTGAAATGGCAGCAGGCTTCCTCACCTGACGTCACGATCTCGTTCACCATTGTCTTGTTGAGTGACACATCAGTATGCTTTTATGGCAAGAACCACGCATAACGCACAGGGAAAGAACTTGGCAGAGGTCCAGTGTGCCTTTCCCACTATACAGTCCTATTTGACTCAACTTTACTCAACTTGGTTGCGTATACTGGCTCCTCACGGGCCAGCGAATTGAGCCAGAACCAACGAATAGTCCAAGCATCGCATGTAATTAGAACGATCATTGGGTCTGGTAAATCCAGGGTCGAAAAACATGTAAAAAAAAGTGTCATCCAATCAAATAGTGTCCAATCACAGCGCAGTAGGTGGAAGAAGCAACGTGGAGGCGTGGCAACAAAACTCCGCCCACGTCTAGCGTCGCCCCTACCAAACACTGCCGTCTCGATTAGAATATGTTGATTGATTCGTCCGTGTTGGCCGAGTGGTTATGGACACTGCACCTAACGCGACCCCATTCATGTTAATGGCGCTGTGTCTACCGCACCGTCCGCAGTGTCGCGAGTTTGACTACGCTCGTCGACTTGCAATGTCTACCCCCGATCTCTTCAACCCAGTTTCCGACTAATCCTATCCAATAAAGATGGAAAAGCGGCGCTGATGCCGGAAAAAATAATGTAAAAAAAAAAAAAGAATATGTTGATTGGTCCGCCTGAACACGGGCGACGGCTGCCTGATATGGGCGACGGCCTGATTTGCCCAGACGCAATGTAACGTCTAGCAGCGTGCGATGCGTGGGCGACTCATTGGTCCTGGCTCACCAGCCTACAGCACCCTGGCAGTGTTTCAAGTCTACTGGGCGGGACCCTGACAGGAGAGGCAGGCCTCCAGGCCGTGGGGATGGCAGTTGGGGCAGCGCAGGTCGCTGATGGACTCGTGGTAGCGGGTGGCGAGCATGGACAACTTGGAGCCGTGGCAGAGAGAGCAGGAGGACCAGCCCGAACCCCCGCAACGCTGGCAGCCTGAGTCCACCTGGGCACACAGAGGAGTTGCTTAACACCACCTCGTGGGCTGGAATGGTAAAACCAAGGCATAATAACCAGGGCTCCGAACCGGTTCAAGGAACGAAAACCGAAAACAAACAGAATTTTACGGAATTTTATGAGGAGCGGAAACGGAAGCGAAAAAAAGATTTCTTCAACTGTTCCGGAACAGAAATGGAACATTATGAAATCCGCAAAACCGGTTAAAGATGTTTATTTCTGTTCTCTATATATTTTAACATTTCCTATGTTTGGGAGACTATTTCCGGTTGTGCATCCATCCAACTTTCACTGTCAGTCATCAAGCCCCATGCATCTGGGGCTCCATTTTGTGGACAGACAAGGAAGTGAATGTAATGCGTTTTAAACCCGGTTTCATGGTAATACAGTTGCACTGAAGTTTGAAAGTCCACTAAATATATTTTGTATTAACTATATCTAAACTTAACATTGCACAATATAAGAACAAACTTTTTGCGTTCCAAACCGATATTTTGGTGGCGGAACGGTTCCGAGAACGAAAACGTTAAACATAGGCCTGCTTGAACCGTTCAGAATGGAACTGTTAAAAATGAATAGAGTCGGCGAGGTTGAAAATTATTATAAAATATAATTTTAAAAACTATAATTATAAAATTCAAAAATCATCACAAAAAGTCAAAAGCACTCCCGCTGTGCCATTTTTGTGAAGTTTAGGTTATTTTTAAAACGTCTCGCAATGCATTATGGGTTATATTGCTCCCTCTAGGGTACATCCGATGCTCACTACTTTTTGCGGTGCATTGTGGGATACTTTCAGTGCACTATAGGGTACATGGAGAATTCGGACACCCCTACAAAATGGCGTGCACCCCATATAGTGCACTATATGGGGGTTAGGGAGTGATTTCAGACACAGCCAATATCTTATAAGACTGTATATCTTATGTTTTTGCTTCGGAAATCGGCTTAATGAGGCCGTGCTGGTGGACTGAACTGGACTTGTTCGTAGTTCTCGAAGAATATGAAAGCGCCAGCTGTTCTCAACAAATTGACCAGGATCGTAATGCATTTCGGATCCCATTGTGCCCACATGAAGTTACAATGGATCAGTTATGACTACTTTTTAGAAGAAGATTGTGTCTAACTTTACTGCTTTACTAGAATGTTCTAGTAGGACGCAACAGTCACACGCTCCGATCTGAATTATACATACAGGATTAATTCGCTTATCAGCCCATAGCTTACAACAAATGGGAGTCGGCCACTCACTGGCTTTGGTCCAATCATTTGATTGGACCTAATTTGGTGTGGGGTTTAAACGCTGCAGTTCTATGTGGGTGTTTTTTTTTTTTAATCACACACCACTTCACTCCCACCACTTCTGCCTCTTGTGCTGTTGTTTCTCTGTTCTTTTGGTTTCGATTTTCAAGCATTATTCTTGCAAGGAGCTAATCATCATTAATATGTAACAATCACCTAATATGTAACGATCTCCCACTTTTTTTGTTTTAGAGTCTGAGTCTTCGATTTGTTAACTATGATAAAAATACCACTATTATGCTTGTCGTTCTTTCATTGTGTTCAACCCTCACTATTTTATTCTATGTTATTATATTTGATGTATTTATTTTTGCCTACATGAGCGCTGGGATCCTTTGAATTTCCCTTTGGGGATCAATAAAGTATCTATCTATCTATCTATCTATCTACGAGAGAGCTGAGCAAGCAGACTTGCAGCATGCTTATGTCCACGGCTTGAAAACGAAATTATTTTTGAAACGTTCCGTTGCGAACGGTTCAGGTAGGTCTATATTTAACGTTTTCGTCCTTGGAACCGTTCCACCACCAAAATATTGGTCTTGAACCGGTTCGGAACACAAACATTTTGTTCGTTCTAAAAGTCCTTTATATTGTGCAATGTTAAGTTTAGATATCGTTTTTATACAAAATATTTTTGGTGGATGTTCAAACTTCAGTGTAACTGTATTAACGTCATTACATTCGCTTGCTCGTCTGTCCACAAGATGGAGCCCCAGATACATGGGGCTTGACGAGTGACAAAAATAGTATCCCAGACATAGGATATGTTAAAATATATAGAGAACGGAAATAAATGTTTTCAACCGGTTTTGTGGATTTCATAATGTTCTGTTTCTGTTCCGGAACATTTGAAGAAATGTTTTTTCATTTCCGTTTCCGCTCCTCATGAAATTCCGTAAAATTCTGCTCGTTTTCGTTCCTTCAACCGGTTCGGAGCCCTGTTTATGTCAGTTTTTTATAAAATATAATTATAAAAAATATAATTATAAAATTCAACAATCATCCCAAAAAGTCAAAAGTACTCACATTTATAACTATTTGCTGTGGTCGGTCACTATTTACTCCCGCCAATGTTTTTGTTTTTGTTTAGGTCAGTTTTAAAATGTCTCGCAATGCATTATGGGTTATATTGCTCCGTCTAGGGTACATCCGATGCTCACTACTTTTTGCGGTGCATTGTGGGATACTTTCAGTGCACTATATAGGGTGGAATGGAGAATTCGGACACCCCTACAAAATGGCGTGCACCCCATATAGTGCACTATATGGGGATAGGGAGCGATTTCGGACATAGCCATTGTCATAGTTATGTACACAATAAGTATGCTATTTGGTAAATTAATTGGCAAATATGTAAATTGTAAAATCTAAGAGCGATCCGATCCAAATTCTTGAAAAAAAAAAAATGCACTGCTCGTCGATATGTGGTTTTGGTACATATTGCAGCACTGTTCAATTTTAGCATGTTGTATTATGCATCGACTCTTAAGTGTCATTTCCTGTTCCCAGTTTACTTCAAAGTGAGCAAATACCATGAGAAGGCATTACAATGCCGCAAACAAAGGAGTAAAATATTGGATCAATGTGCAGGAAGGAAGGGGTAAAGAATTCACCGGAAGTAAAGACCCCCGAGGGCCATCGTAGAAGCAATGGTAGCGATCACAACTGGCATTCTAGCCATTGGGAATATATAATCGAATGCGATCAAATGTTATCGGCTGCGGGCTGGCTCTGTAGCGCAGTCGCTTAGACCCCTTCCTCCAGGCCCCATACAATCTCGTGCGCGTGGGCCGTGGCTTAGTCTCACAGTGCACGCAGCAGTCGTTAGATTGATTCCCGTCTCCAGCATGAGTTTAATAATTTTCTCGTTTGGCCCATCCTCCACTCGAACAGGTTGAATTTATGTTGATCACAACGACGGTCCCCATTCAAGGCTCGAATACAGTAATAAAAGACGACGCATGAGTGTGGGCGGAAACCTAATGTTATAATTATAAAACACAAAACAAATTTTGAAATGTTAGCAATAAGTGGAGATAGCGAAACAGCAAAAGGTTTGCAATATTAAATATTGCAAACTTTTCAATATGTAATGTTTCATATATGATAATAAACCACGCCAAGAATAATCCCGATTTTGATTGAAAAGTTAACTGATTAATCGATTGTCAGTAAGAATGGCTGATTCATCGATGATCAAGTTGTTAGTTGCAGCTAGGGCTGTGCAAAAAAAAAAATAATAATAATTTTAAATCGAAATCTGATTATTTTGTTCAGAGGATTTTTGAAAAAGTGAAATCGTCAAATCGGATTTCCTTTTTAACATTTGATAACAATGATTTTTCCGGTGTAGTTTCACGTTATATGGGTGAATAAGATGTATATGAATTGATAATTGTATTAATCCTAAGACAAAGGGTGAGGTGTCTACTTAATTCCAAAAATTGACTTGCAAATTTTGAAATATGAAACGTTTGATTTGATATATTTTGTCCTTTTTTTTTTTTTACGAAATCGGAAACAAATCGAAAATCGAGATTTCAAAGACACAAATCAGGATTTAATTTTTGGGCACAATCGTACAGCCCTAGTTGCAGCCCTACTCTGAACCGACTTTTGCATATCTTACTATATAGTTATTAGTTTATGTGTAGATTAGCACTAATATGATTACTCGACTAATGGTAATTAGTGACAATCACGACCCAATGCTGGGCAAGTTTGTATATTATTGGATTATTGCATCTTCCAAATGCAGCACAGTGGCAACAGTACAATTTGATATTAATACTTTTTAATTATTTGTCAAGTTATTTTTGGGCACACGCACAATCTTTCAACTTTGTGTGAAGGAGGGGGGGGGGTGAGATTGGGGAAACGGACCGGAGACAGGAATCTATCCCATGACAGCTCATTGCGACCAATCCACAGGCACAAGATAAAGCGGTCTCACCAACTACACCACAGTGCCAGCCCCAATCAGCTTTATTACATCGTAATAGATGGTGCTCATTAGGCTTGTAACGATTAGTCGACAATAATAATTGGATTATTGATAGCAAAATTATTCAAATAATTTCATTAAAATCAATAAAGTGCCAAGGAATTTAATAATCATTGAGTTTTGGGTGGATGGCTGGGGCTACCCCCAATTGGTCCACACAAATGTGATATTAATACGATTCTGAAATGTACACAATTGAAGAGAAGAAAGATGCATAAAAGAAAATCAAAATACTAAAGTACAAAAATGAGTTCTAATGACTTAAGAGTCTTAAGTTGACCATCATTACATTCATCCAAGTGGTTATTTTTGGGAGCTTTTGCACACAGAGAAAAACGATACAGATCTCTCACCGCGCTTGGCAATGGAAAACTAACTATTTTTTTTAATGTTTTTTCCAGCCCATTCAGGCTGTTTTTTAAATAAAGCTTTATTTATTAGGCTTAGTGGAAACAGGTGAAGAAGGGGGGGCAGACATGCGGGAAATACGTCGGTGGTAGGATTCGAACCACCGACTCACCGCGCCATTAAGGCATATGCGTGCTTTCCAGTGCACTGCCTAACCGACTGAGCTACTGGGCAGCACTAACTATCTTTTTTTTAATGTTGACACACCGACAGGGAGGGCGACTTCAGGTTGGCCAAGAATTGGGTAACAACTAACAATGCATATGTGGTGGCTCTTTGCATTTTTATAACATATATTGGATTGCATATTGGTTCAAGGAAGCCAAGCTAAAACCAACGAATTGTCCACGCATCGCAGGCGACTAGACGGTCCGGTGGGTCTGGACCAATCAGGCAGACAAATTAGATTGTCGCCCAAATTTAGGCGGTCCAATCAGCGCCCCGTTAAGGCGGGCCTTGTTCAAACTGACTTGGGCCTCGACGCCACTGGTCACAATGTGATTTGATAACTTGATCAAAACACTTTTTTGATGATCGTTCTAGTCGCGTGCGATTCATGGACGATTCATTTGTTCTGGCTTGCCAGGCGAGGTTCGATTTTGATGACGAAAACCGTTTTGTTTTTTTACATTGATTTTATCATTGGATATTCTGCTGTACACCGTTATCAAAACTAGCTATACGGTATGTTCTAATTTTTTTTAAAAATATACCTGCAATATAATTTATCTGCTAAATAAAGTATTCCGGGTTTACAATCATTCTTTCCTGCAAATTTATTCGGTTTGTGGTATCAGGTGAAGGTGCAACATTTAACAAACGAAAATCTTTTTTTAAAGAAAAAAATTGGCCGATATTGCCAATTTATTTTTGGCAATATGACCCAGCCCTAGTTTGTGGGTTTAACGTTCTGATAAAAAAACAGTGACATGTTTCACTCATTTCATGAATTCGGATCAGCGCGGAACAACTTGGATGTTCAAAAAGAACCACAAGGACAGACCTCGGCTGCCCCGTGTTTACCTGCGGGACAGGTCCATGAGGACTCCCGAGAACACCTTCTCTCCGATCCGGAACGACACCACCAACGCGTCGTCGATGATATGGTCCAGACAGCACCGGACCTCGGTTCCGGCCGTCAGCTGTTGGACTGACACCGGCTCCGCTTTGGACAGCAGCCCGGTTTCCGAGCTGGACAGCTGGTCGGCGGGAAGAGTCTCTTGTTTGACCGCCCTACCCCCATCACCGCCGCTGGGGGTTCTCTGGGGAGCGGGGCACGGGGAGGCAACTGCCTCGGAGCACGGTGAGACAGACTCGGGGGCTGGAAGCGGTGGGGAAGGGGTTAAGTTACAGTCCGCTACAGGGCTGTTCAAGTGGGGTTTCCCTGCACACGAGTCCAGGTTGTGATCAGCAGTCACCGGCTCTAGGTCCATGACGGTACCGCGCGGGGGAGGTGTCCGAGCCGGACTGCTTCCTTGGCATGGAGGGACCAGCCCCCCCTCACCTCCACCGTTCTCAGTGGGGTGCTGCTTCTCGGTCGGCGTGGGGGGCGAGGTAAACGACTTGTCCGATGGCCTAGTCGTAGCATCCCCGGCGGTCAGGGTGGGGTAGCCAAGCTCGGGAGATTCGCGCGTAACCCGGGGCTCCGCGGGACCCGGGTACCGATCGCTGTCCGTAAGATCAGCGGCGGTCTGGGCCGCGGGTTCTGCGAGCGGCACGCCGGCGGGGCGGGCGGGAAGTGAGTGGAGAAAGACAGCCGACGGCGGCTGTTGCGAGTCCGTCACGGGGCTCCGATAATCGCTCAAAGAGCTCGAGGAGAATGGGGGTGCTGCTGGTGTTTCTGCAGTTCTTGCTAAAGCTACCGGGGAGCCGCGCATCGCCGGCTCCATACCCTCCTCTTCCGGGGGGTCGGCGGTGCGAGCCGGCGCTGCAGCTGCTATCGTCACGGGCCCGACATTATGGCCGCACTCCTCACCACCCTCAACCCGCACCCCCACACTCACCGCGGCGGCCTCCAACCGAGCACCAAGCGGCTCGCTACTCAGGTGTGCCATCGCGCGCAGCGGGGAGCCGGGGTGATCGAGCGAGGCCGGCGGGGCGATGCCCGCCTCATCTATCGGTGTTGTAGCGGTCGGAACCGCCGCGGCTCCTGCAGCAGCCAGGGCCGCCATTTCCCCTCCACACACACTGCCGCCCGAGGCTCCGCCCCCTTCCCGCTCTAACGTTAAAGCCCGCCCCCGAGCGCCGGGCTCGCGCCCATACTGCACGCGTCTAGCCTGGAAAGCCAAAGCAAGCGAATCGTCCACGCATCGCTCGTACGTGCGGTTGCCAATGAGGGTGTGAGCGATGCGTGAACGATTCATTTGCTCTGGCTTGCCAGGCGAGTAAGCTTCGAGTGTGCGAGAGCACTTAATTAACGACAAAACACGTATGCACGAATCTCGCCTGAATTATCCTTAAATTATTGTACTATGTATTTTCACGTTCACATTCATATTTTTCCACAATATACACAATGTGAAAGAACCGTTGGGAAATGCAGCCCTTTGTCCTGCATATTCACGTATATGTACTTTATCATGTAAAACAAATGAGTTGTATCGGATGACTCCTTTAATTAAAACAATGTCTCTCTCTTCATGGGATGGAACGCAACTTCCTAATTCTCAAATTCAGCTAAATAGTTGAATCGCTGACGTGAGAAGGGGCAACCTCACTCGACCCGATTTTCCAGGCGACAAAAGCGTGTCTACCTTGAGCGCTCCCCCCCACCCCAGGGATCACGTTTCCGATTGGTCGTGGGATATGCGGAGATCGCGCTGATTGGCAGAGGCATGCGCCATTCAGACGTGACGTCACACATACGCTTTCCCGCCATTGGTCGGCTACTGTGTCACATTAGGGCCGGGACAAAACCTCCACCGAGCCCCTTTGATAAAACAATAACATGAAGTGGCAGATCTACTGTCCTGTTAATAATCTGGGATATTCATCAGAGATGGGCAGTAACGCATTACATTTACTCCATTACATTTTTTTGTGTATTTTTTTACTTCCGTAGTACATTTTTCACAAGTTACTTTCTACTTTTAATCAAGTAAATTTAAGGTGGAAAAAAACCTACTTTTTACTGAATGTCAGCAATTCGTTACTCGTTACATTAACTTGGTCTTTAGCGACGCCCGTTGGGAACTGTTGGCACATCTCTCTCTCTCTCTCTCTCAGGCAGTGTCTTGCTCTCTCTCTCGTTCTCTCTCGCTCTCTCTCTCTTTTGGTCTCTCGTCTGTCTCTCGGGCACGCTCTCTTTCTCTCTCCCTCCCTCTTGGTCTCTCTCTCTCTTTTTCTCTCTCCCTCTCAGGCAGTCTCTCTCTCTCGCTCTCTCTCTCTTTCGGCCTCTCTCTCGGGCGCGCTCTCGTTATCTCTCCCTCCCTCTTGGTCTCTCTCTCGGGCACTCTCGCTCTAATTTATTTATTTGTTCATTGTTATTGAAAGGTACTCAGTACTTTTGTTACTTAAGTAACTTTTTTGTGTAGTACTTTTTAACTTTTACTTGAGTAACTATTTGGATGACTACTTTTGACTTTTACTTGAGTAATATTTTACTGAGGTAACAATACTTTTACTTAAGTCATTTTTATGGCTACTCTGCCCATATCTGATATTCATATACGATCACATTCGGCTGTTGAATTATCTTATTTTACAAAAATAAATACTCCCAATTTCACACAGCGTACCTACCCTACATAGAATAGAAAGAGCCAGTTCTACATTAATACTATTTTATTTTTGTATTATTTATTTATTTTTATATTTTGTATTATTATTTGAGTTGCGCCAAAACATTTGAAAGTTTACACAATATTAATAGAGCTGTTGCACTGTGACGTCATGGCTTGGCGGGGGGGAAGACATTTTGGTGGTAGCAGGTACGGTGAAGTAAACACGCGGTTAAGTGGTAGAAGTTGTAACTTACCACTTCACGTCCATTCTATAGGGAGCAAATAGTTAGGCTGCCGATTGGTAGCATATTACCTAGGATAAATCAATAATAGAAGACTTTTTTTTTAAGTAATTTTTTCTGGCGTCAGCGCCGTTTTTCCATCTTTATTGGATAGGATTAGTTGGAAACTGGGTTGAAGAGATCGGGGGTAGACATTGCAGACAAGTCGACGAGCGGAGTCGAACTCGCGACACTGCGGACGCTGCGGTAGGCACAGCGCCACTAACATGAATGGGGTCGCGTTAGGTGTGGTGTCCATAACCACTTGGCCAACGCGGACCCCAATAACAGAAGACTTTTAAACAGAAAATGTTATGCAAATATCCCTCTCTGCTAGTTCGCCTGACCGCAATGCTACCATCGTAATGTCTCCGTGCAACAGCCCTATTGAAATAGCTTCTAATACTAACAACTGATGTCTATTATATAAACGTATACAATTGGCAATATAATGAACCGTTTAATAAAGAGACTGCCATTCAGGTCTTTATTGATAGGGAATAAATTCGGTGTCCAGTAACATTGCACATGTTGCTTGTAACTCTCACACAGTAGTTTAAAAGGCGTGAGTTAGCTTCTTTGAGTGTCAGGCGACTTCCTGGTTTGAACACATACATTAATTCCATCGAGAGGCTGTGCAGCCAAACTTGACCAGGAAAAGGAGGTACCATATTTTCTGGACTATAAGGTACACTTAAAAGTCTTACACTTTCTGGACGGTCTTAGCCCCCCCCCCCCTCGTCTCTGTCCTCTCTCTCTCTCCTCCCAGTCCAAAAAGTCTCCTCTCTCTAGTTGCCTCAATTTTTTACTCGAAGTAATCTCTTGTCGACATGAACCAGATGTCGTGGGTAGCATCAGGCTTACAGGGAAATGTTTGGCATAGGGAAGTTACTTTTTGTTCACACTTTTACCCAACTGGGGAAGCAGGGCATTACCTTACATTATA
>OMKY01231612.1:0-10673 GCA_900302395.1 Bregmaceros cantori | reverse complement strand
AGATACTGAACATGCTGGGGTTCACCCCAGTTTAAAGAGATACTGAACATGCTGGGGTTCACCCCAGTTCAAATATACTGAGCTGGGGTTCACCCCAGTTTAAAGATATACTGAACATGCTGGGGTTCACCCCAGTTTAAAGAGATACTGAACATGCTGGGGTTCACCCCAGTTTAAAGAGATACTGAACATGCTGGGGTTCACCCCAGTTTAAAGAGAAACTGAACATGCTGGGGTTCACCCAAGTTTAAAACTATACTGAACATGCTGGGGTTCACCCCAGTTGAAATATACTGAACATGCTAGGGTTCACCCCAGTTCAACTGAGGACGCATAGGACGGTCACTCCTGCTGACAGGCGTCATCAAGTCATCTTACCGTCTTCCAATGAACAGACGGTGTGGATGTATTCACCAGGGTTTATTCAGGACACTTCCGGACAATTCCGCAATCGGCACAGGCAGTTACAGAGTGGGACACCCATCGTCCCTCCACAGCACCAGCATCACCACTCTGTAACCGTCTATGATGACTGCTGAGTTGTCTGATCATTGGAGAACCTGGTAAGATGATTTGGTGAATTGGGAAATGATCCAACGTGTGTTAGGCAAACCGTGACTCGTTGAGAAAACATGATAAGTATAAGGATGTTACGGTTTACGGTTTTACACTCTTCTAAATACTCTTGCACTATGTCTCTGGCATCGACTACCAAAAATCCTAGTCTGGGAACTTGTATAATTGACAGTGGCAATAAACTTACGTCCTGATTCTCGCGGTCCTTCCTGTGATCGGTCCAGACCCCCGTCGTCCCCCTCCCAGAGGTGCAAAGTGTACACACAGAAGGGGGTGATGCCCGGGACCCCGCCCCACTCCTCACACAGCCTGGCGCAGGACGGCCTGGCGCCGCCCGACCAGCCGGCAGTCAGCCCTCCGGACAGCACCCACGCTGCAGGTAAGAAGGGTGGATGTTACTACTTCTCCTGAGCCCTGGCAAGTGTCACTAGTAGATCTTCATACGGTGACTGTGGTTAGTAGATCTTCATACGGTGACTGTGGTTAGTAGATCTTCATACGGTGACTGTGGTTAGTAGATCTTCATACGGTGACTGTGGTTAGTAGATCTTCATACGGTGACTGTGGTTAGTAGATCTTCATACGGTGACTGTGGTTAGTAGATCTTCATACGGTGACTGTGGTTAGTAGATCTTCATACTATTGACTGTGGTTAGTAGATCTTCATACGGCGACTGTGGTTAGTAGATCTTCATACGGCGACTGTGGTTAGTAGATCTTCATATAGTGACTGTGGTTAGTAGATCTTCATACGGTGACTGTGGTTAGTAGATCTTCATACGGTGACTGTGGTTAGTAGATCTTCATACGGTGACTGTGGTTAGTAGATCTTCATACGGTGACTGTGGTTAGTAGATCTTCATATGGTCCGATGCATCAAACAGAATAAAATCATGCTTTTAGGAGGGGCAGCCTCGATGATGAGATTTGTACAGTTTGTTCCATGTATTACTTTGTGACGAGATGAAGCGTCTGATGACGTTTTTCAATCCGTTCTGTTCTGAATGCTTTGTGTGCAGGACATCCATCTTGCCAAGCGCTTCTATGACATGGCAGCAGAGGCCAGTCCTGACGCTCAGGTCCCGGTCTTCCTGGCTCTGTGCAAGTTGGGTCTGGTCTACGCTTTGCAGTACCTGAATGACCTCAATGTGAGCCTCTCTCGATGCTGAGTTTACATTGCAGTCTATCAATCGGAACGCAAAAGACAGTCATTTGCAGGGGTGCACTTGATCACATTTTTTTGCTCCCGATCCGATCCTTTGATTACAACGATCGGCCGATCCCAATCTCCGGCACCGAGTCCTGATCCCCGATACCGAGTCCCGATACAAAGTTCTGATCCTGCAAAAATTGGTAGTGCCCAAACTATTTGGCACAATTGTCAATTTCAATAATGGTCAAAGTAAGTCATTTAGCTCGCCACCTCATTTACCGATCCTGATCGGGACAAATTCACGAGTCCCGATCCTTGGAAAAAAGTCTGATCGGCCCCCGATCACCGATCTGAAAATGGGACATTAACCCTCCGACCTCTGGAACAGGCTCTCTTAGTGATTTACCATGTGTCAAATAACCATGGACAAAGCCTATGAAACAAAATCATTGCTATACACATTTTGGCTATATAGAACATTGGTTTTTAATCATTAACGTTTTCAGCATTTTCATGTTATTTTTTATTAAATTTTTTTACCTAATTAAACATTCTTATAAAATTATATTAAAAAAATGAGTATGTAAATGGTTGTATGTGCTATGAGATGTGAAAGTTTGGAAAAATTCGATCAAGTAATTTCCCAGAAATAGCTTTGACTTTAAAAAAAAATGCATTCGTTTTTTTCATTACCTTGTGTGTGTGTTGAACGTGCAAATGACGCAACCGTTCCAAGATATATATTTTCGGATAGCCTGTTTTGTGCTGAAAACAACGGAATGTCATTTTTTTTTTTTTAATGTTTTTTCCAGCCCATTCAGGCTGCCCTTTTTCCAAGCTTCATTCACTAGGGTCAGCGGAAGCAGGTGAAGATGGGGTGGGCAGACACGCGGGAAACATGTCGGCGCCGGGACTCGAACCACCGACCCGCCACCAAGGCACATCCGCGCCACCAAGGCACACGCGCACCCTCCAGCGCACCGCCCAACCAACTGAGCCACTGGGCAGCACAAAACGCAGCAAAGTTCTAACAGACTCACGCCAATCAGGGGAAACATTTCCAATTAAATGATAGAGAGTGACACTAGTTAAAACCCTGATACATTACCCCTAATTCTCTATCCCAGGGTTGGCAGCGTCCTGAAGTTTCCTTTGGTATGTTTTATTGTTTACATGGACAGAAAACTTGATTGTCTATGGGTAAAATTTCAACTGAAATGTTGGAAAAATTATGTAAATCACTTTTCTTCCCCTTTCTACGGCAGCGTGGTGACTGGAACCCAGGGACGGGGCCTGCTGGAGGGCGGTCCACGGTGGACTCTCCACATCAACAAGCCGGCCCTCCAGTTGGTGGTCCGGGTTTCGGCCGGGGAGGACCCGTCGGTGCAGGCTTTGATGGGCCCCCCAATAAGCAACGCCGCTTCTAAATCCCTTCCCAGGAAGGTGTACTACCCCATTTCTATCAACCAGGAGCTAGAAGTATTCATGGAGAAAGTTTTGCATTACATTTCACAAGATATAATTTCATGAGCGCCAACTCCTGAGCGGTCGATATTCATGAATGAGCAAAAATTGGGATAGGATTATACCACAGAGTGAAATCATTTCAGTTAGTCACAATTGTGAAATTGGTTGGATTTTTCTCATTGGGTAGGCATGATTAGTCAACTTTTCAATGACAAGTGGTCTTGTTTATATTGTATGTTTAGCATAACGCTAGGTTTCCACTACACTATATTTTCTGCCCGGATTCCATACGGTATGAAAACAACGGTTTCCATTGTGGCCACTACGGCGCGGCGCTCTGGTATTCGCGCGGGAACAAACGCACTTTGCCAGAATCTGGAGTTGGCCCACAGATGCTGCCCACATGGCTGCCCACCACGCAGGGGCACTGAATGGAGCTGCACACGCAGTGTGTGTGTGTGTGTGTGTGTGTTTGTGTGTGTGTGTGTACACGCGCGTGTGCACACGCGCGTGTACACGTGCTTGTCCATGCGCCGTACCGGGATGAGTTCAGAAAGACAGAAAAGGGGGAAAGAGAGAAGTGAACACACAGAGGCCGCTTCTTTAAAACATTTGAATATATATTTTATTTCGCCTTTGATGCGCTGGAGTGCACAGTCCACCGATTCACAGTCCTGCTCAGCGCTGCTGTCAATCACTGAGCTCACAGACCCGCCGTATGGCATGTGCGGAAAAAATCTAAATTATTTTTCTGGTCTGTACAGTAGTGGACGGTACGGTTTCCGTACGGAGTTCAATGTAGTGGAGCATACCACGACGGTTACAACACATTTGTTTTGCTCACGGAATCTGTACGGAGCTGCGAGGACGTACGGAAGGAAAAAAATATGTAGAGGAAACCTAGCATAAGACAGCTCAGCAATCTGTTGACAATATTGAAGTTTTACCTTATGATTGTGCACGGTTTGGTCTGCTACAAGAAGGGATGAGGAAATATGATGATGCACTCCACTGCCTCACTTGGCTCATGTTTATCTCTAGCTCTCACTTTGGTGGGAATTGACTTCTGTCTTATGTAGTGTTCAGACTATCACTGTATGATCAATATTACATTTTCTACTTGGTCCACTTCTCGGATTCCATCTAACATGTTATTTGTTGAAGTGTTGGATTGCATGATGTCTGTTGTTGTTTTTACTTTTATGTTTTGTGTTGCAAACAATTATGCTGAGTATTTGTTCTTGTGTTTGCAAATTACTCCATTTCCTATGCACAGCGGTTTCATCTTTTTTTTTTATCCTTTCAGCGCACACTTTCAGTTTTAATTGTGCTGTTTCTATAGTTATAGTAGTATAGTCTATAGAAATAAAGTTTGAATTTGGTATTTATTTGTGCACATGGTGTCTGCCAGTGCCACCTGCTGCCTATCATCATCATCTAGGCTGTTGAGTGGATTGTTTACTGCGTTAGAAAGCATTTTAACACGACTGCTGATGTACCGCGACTGTGATGTTTGCTCGACCCAAAGTGAAATAAAGTTGACATACTTTGGCTCGTTCTGATTTGTGAGAGTGTAATGCGTTGGTTGGTGGGGGAATATGCCCCATTAGCAGTCTAGTCATTTCTAAACCTTATAACTATGCCTGAAAAAATATTTTGCTAACAAAATTTGAATAGTAGTCGAATGGTTGGTGTGGAACTTGTGGAGCCAAATATTAGTCGGATATTGGGAATTAATGGATAATTAGCCAAACCTCGTAAAACGTAATACGTTAAACACATTAAATAAATCACTCTACGTCCAAAAGAAGTCCCTATGCCGAAAGATTGAGTTTTATTTGTTGAATTTGTTTACATTTTGATAGTGTTTTGTGGCATACACGCTACCCACAACAATAAAATACAAATCTGTATTGGATCCCTATGGTGCAGCTCTAAACACCAGTCTGCAACTGCTCATTATACACCCCCCCACCCACTTGACCGTTCCACAACGAGGTAGGCGTTAATAATTCTCCTGTCGGAAGTCGCTCCCCTCGGGACGGAAGTCCAGCCCGAATGATGAGGCAAGGAGCCAGCGACACCTCCGCCCCACACCGTCCATTCATCGCATCCCCGCCGGCTGTCTGCGCTGCCTTTTCCCCGCGTCACTCGACTCGACAACCCGTTTCGGGGATCACCCAAGCGCCGCTCTTTTCCGGTAAGATGAATGCGCAACTGCCGAATGTAGAACCGAGGGCGCGCCATAATCTACAGAAAATGTAAAACGTCGTGGCTAGAGGGAAAAATCGGGTTAGCCGCCGTAGCTAGTGGGGAGCGGTACATTGTATAGATGCACAGAACAACACGTAATATCGTAAATGATGCTAATACTACCAATCTGGCATCGCTTCCACTGTTCATACAATGCATATAAACCAATTGTCCATAAACATTTTATTTATATAAACCCTAGATTTGCGCATCCCACCGTTATAATACGCGTTTTATAATCCCACATGTTTATGAGCAGACCTGGTGTAATGTTGTAAAGCATATGATTTATATTACCTTAAACTGGCACAACGTAGTCGTATTTGCATGCATGCAATGATAGAAGTGATTACCATGTACTGTGTTTCCAATTGCGCCAGGAATAAACCGCTATCTAGAGAGTCCAGTATGCATCACATTGACGGTATATGTGCTTTAACTGTGGCAATTTTTGTAATTTTGGTTTAGACCCAGAACCATGGTTAATAAGCAATAGAATATTCAGAGGTATACGTTAGTACCAGAATACTTAATTATAGTCAGAAATGTGTTCCACCGTTGATTAGTAATAAAGCAAACGTGTTAATAGGCAAGCAACACAATGGAAGATACAACAAGAAGAACACACAATATATAATAATATAGTGACGATCTAGTTCACTGGCCGGTTGCAAGACCATTTCAGGCACTCACTGAAATTTCATGGGCATAGGCATGCCCTGGGAACTATCAATTCTAGTATCCAGTAGATTGGTAGCGAGGAGTTGGAAGGGGTTATCTTTGAATTAATGTTTAATTAATAATGTGTAACACATGAGTTGCTATAAACTGCAACTGATCAAATCATAACATAGCCTGAAACCCGAATTTAATGTGGAACACATGAAGGCATTTGCTGGAATTGCTTGAACTACAAGCGTAATCCCTGATTATTTTAAGTAATCCAAAAGTAATCTTAAATCAAATAATGCAGCATATAATTCAAGTATTTGTTTTTTGTTAAATTAAATTCAGGATGAATTCAGACTATTTTATGAGTTAAACAGCTAAAGTTTATAGCAAATCATTTGTTAGAAATTATTTGATTAAAGTTGTATTTTTTTCTAAAAAGTAACTAAAAAGTATCCCCTTGCCAACCCCGTTGGCAGCATTGCTCATTAGTTTTCAGTGCTTGACAATGAGAACAAGGGCTGGATGGTGGGAAGCCCTCCTCCTCCTCCCCTCCTTGTACTCAGAGGGTGCGAGCCAGCACCACTCCGTGATGGCACTTGGCATGTATGCTCGTGTAACGCAGAGGAAATTAATCGCGAGCTCAGCGAGGCCGCGCCGTGGCAAGCTCTGCCCCGACCTTGGCGCGAGGGCGAGACGCGAGTAATCGCTTCCATCATTTCGTGTGAACGACGACCGATAATGCTGTTGCTGCATTTCGTTTGCGGTTCACAAGTCAAGAATGTTCTCAGCAGAAGTCTGTCAAATGACTTGGTGGGACTTTCCTATTGCTGACCCCTTTGCACTGAGAGTTGTATTTTCAAATCTCCATGGCACCTAAGTCGCTCACTTATTCTCTACACAGTATAGGGTGGATTGTCCTGATGTGGGCCACTGCCTAATGTGGGACACCTAAGCTGCGGTGGCTTTGGCTCCTCCCTAAACATAAACCAAAAGCGCTCAGAGATTGCAAATCTGCGCCGTAGTGGTACAAAAAAATAGTACTTTTTGTGCTAGCAGTATGTGTGGCACCCGTTATCAATGCAAGTGCTCCTGGAGTAGCGCGATTGCGATTGGCGCCACCGTCGAACATGCTCAGCACAAGCCAACTACATTTCCCAGCGGCCGTTTCGACCCGGAAGTCTGGTCACGTGACCGCAGTAAGAGCCTTGCGATCAATCAGTAAGTTGGTGATTAAGTATGATTATGCTACTTATAGGCTAAAAAATGCACCAAATTTGAATCAATTCCGTTTGTCATTTTCAACAACTCTGCAAAACTTCATCCAGATCCGTGCATACATTTTTCAGTTATCTTGGGGATAAACCAACCAACGGGGCCAAAAATTATCCTGCTTCGTGGCTGCACTCCGGTGCAGGTAACTATGGTAAAAGCAAGCTATGGTAATGTGTCTAACTGTTCAAGACTACATTTCACCATACCACATTAGACAACTGACTGTCCCACATTAGGAAGTTGCAAAAAGGGCCCACATTGGGCCAATCCACCCTACTAACTCACTAGTGCACTTATTTCAGACACAAGCTGTTGATGTATGTCATCGCTGTTGCATAGTGTTTTTTGTGAAAGCCTTTTCAGTTCACTTGGTTAACCCTGGTGCAGAGGACTCATTGGGACCTTGTGTGTTTTTCCATTTCATTTGAGCAGCGTTTTGGCTGTGATCATGCTCCTGGGTGCGTAGGATGCGTTTTTCACTGAACTTTGATATCACAAGAACGTTTATTCCTTAAGAAATGTGTAGATAATTTTGCACTCAACAAGTCCTCAAAGTACCTAAGGTTTAAATGACATTTTGCATAATTTCACATTTACACAAATAGTAAATAATCAAATATAATAATAATAATTTATTTTACAAGAATAATAAACATCTAAAAATTAAACAAAATATCTTCAACACCCAACAGCAATTTATCTATAACACTGTGGCAGCACTGCCTGTCGTGGTTGTTCGTTGCCATTCACATTTTTAAAAGTTATTTTCGTACTTGGCGTAACTGCAAGGCATTGTGGGATATAGGGTTTAGACTAGTGACCATCCGTTGCACTCTACATTTCGTGCTGCATTGTGGGAGATTTTGACTTTTGAGTGCTGTTTTGAGTCACTTTGTACTGAGTAGGGAGAGATTTCGGACACAGTGCACTGGGCATGAATGGTTTTCCATCTACCGTATTTTTCGGACTATAAGCCGCTACTTTTTTCCATCACTTTGAACTGTGCGGCTTATGAGGCGGTGCGGCTATTAAAAATGATAAAATTTAAAAAAACGCCGCTGGAAGTCACAAGCCGTGCCTTTCCAATATGGCCGCCACAGGCTACGTGCCAGCCTCCAGGTCAGAGCTATGGGGTAGGCGTGTCCTGGGAAACTTTGCACCGGAAGCGGAAGTTAGACGGCACGGCGCATGGAGTGTGTGACACGGAGAGTTTTACAACAGTTATTTTTTATTTTTACAAATCCCTCATGGATCATCATGGAAAACAAACACGGATTTCATATGACGCCGCATTCAAGTTGAACGCCATCGATCTCGCAGTGAAGCGCAAAGAAGTAAATAGACCCGCTTCATGTAGCATGGATATCGACGTCACCCGGGGTGAGCATTATGCGAGCAGAGAGCCGGGGTGAATATTAGCGCAACAGAACAACACTGAACTCGCCACATAACTGGTATGTTTTTATGTAGCATTTTAATTCTTTTATTGTTTCTATGATTGTGTTAATGTTCCGCTGTTTGCCTGTTTTGGCTGCTTGAAGGGATCGGGTGTCACTTTCTTTGTTGTGGTTGTGGTTGTGGTGACTGTGACAATGACGATAAATATTCTATCTAATAAATCTATCTATCAATCTATCTATCTATCGATCGTTTTGATTGCTTTACTCCTCGTACTCGAGGAGTAAAGCAATCAATAACCGATCTGTTTTGTTTGGCGTTGTTATGACAAGTTCAGTTCTACTAATTTAAACAGAATATTAATATTAGTAAATGGCCGTGGCTTTTAGGCCGGTGCGGCTTATATAACTTTTTTTCCATGTTTTCTTAAAAATGACGGGGGTGCGGCTTTTAGAGAGGTGCGCTCATTGGTCCGGAAAATACGGTAGTTGTGACATCATCGGATGTCCACTCCCATTGGCTATAAATCAGTGATAGTTCCTGAAAGGTGTGTGTTCGTTCATGTTCCCTGCTTTAGCTTGTAGCTTAGCTATGAGCTAGCTTAATAAATTAACCCTCTAGACAGATTCCTGTGCCAAGACTGGTCATTTCTTCTACGTGGACACCTTATCTGAGCTGCCATAACATGGTTTAGGGGGATTATTATAATTATTTTTATATATAAAGCTTTTAAAAACGTGGTAAAATCCAAGCTAATTATCCTGCTAGCATGTCTGGCTTGATAGCAGGCGCACCCTTGTTTGTTCAGTGGCATTTTTGCTATTTGTGTTGGATGTAACTTAATGTGTTCCATTCTTTTATTTCTATTCAAGAGAAGCAGGTTGTTTTTCTCTCTTTTTGACATTTGCGTTTAGAGTGTATTAGCAGGCTTGACGTGCGTCTGAACCAAAAATAACACTGTCACGAACAGAAGCAACAGCACATTTATTAACATCCTTGAAAGAGTAAAAAAAAGACAGAACTTTTGTATTAAACATTGTATTTAAGATTGTGTATTTGGATAACGACTACAGATGGTGAATTATTGGAACAATCATTCACTATCATTCCATGAATGAATGGAAATTACCATTCATTCATGGAAATACTTTTAGTAAAATAACTATGAGGGTACAGAACACAAAGTGCACACATACACAGTTTGTCCATGTGTGTGTGTGTGTGTCTGTGTGTGTCTATGGGTCTGTATGTGTATGTATGTGTCTGTGTGTATGCACTGTGTGTGTCTGTGTGTATGTATATGTCCGTGTGTCTGTATGTGTTGTATATGTGTGTCTGTGTGTGTGTGTGTCTTTGTGTGTGTCCGTCTCCGTGTGTGTCTGTGTCTATGTGTCTGTGTGTGTATTTATGTGTCTGTGTGTCTGTATGTGTTGTATTTTAAGATTTCCCCAGGGGCATCCAGCGAACGCGACAAGCGTCGTGACTAGAACTAGGTCTGTATGTGTCTGTGTGTGTGTGTGTGTGTCTATGTGTCTGTATGGGTATTTATGTGTCTGTATGTATGTATGTGTATGTGTGTCTGTATGTGCTGTATTTTAAGATTTCCCCCGGGGCATCCAGCGAACGCGACAAGCGCCGTGACTAGAACTAGGTCTGTATGTGTCTGTGTGTGTATGTGTGTGTCTGTGTGTGTCTCTATGTATCTGTACGTGTGTGTACATGTTCGTGCGTACGTGTGTGTGTGTGTGTGCATGTGTGTGTGTGTGTGTGTCTGTGCATGTCTGTGTCTGTATATCTCTGTGTGAGTGTGTGTGTGTGTGTGTGTGTCTCTGTATATCTGTGTGTCTCTGTATGTCTGTCTGTGTGTGTGTGTGTGTGTGTG
>OMKY01231610.1:0-10763 GCA_900302395.1 Bregmaceros cantori | reverse complement strand
TTGGCTGTCGGGGCTTGGAGGAGCGAGTGGGGGGCCTGCCTGTAGTTGTTTTTGGTGCCGATGTGCTGGGCTGGACCTCCTGGTTTGTGGACCGGATGGGAGGTCTGGGTCGTATGAGGTCGAGCAGGGGGGCGACCTCTGGGCCCATGAGCTCGTCAGAACTTGCATTCGACATGCTGGTGTCTTAGTGTAAAAGATGAAAGAGAGAGAGAGAGAGAGAATAGGAATGTTTGCAAGATTGAAAGGAGGGAGAGTGTGTGGGAGAGTGTGGTGTCGTGAGCCTTGCTTCCCGCCTCAAAAGATTCGGAAAGCGTAAAATGGTCAGCTGACTGCGAGCTTAAATAGCCGTCAGCATCCGCTGCCGGCACCTGATAGGCTGGTGACTGATGGTCCATTATCTCGCGAAATTCAAAAATTTTAAAGAAACAATTTTTATCAATTCATGCTTGCGCTGTGAATAAAATGAGAGAGTGGCAAAAAAAAGTGAAATGGAATTTCAAATAGGAAGGAAACATGTAAATGTAAAACAATGACCCCCACCCACTTGCATGTAGTAGTCTTAAAAATACAACTGCTGTACACTCCTCAATTTTATGTATGTATCTATTTATTTATTTTTTCTGTATGGCCCGCGTCAGGCACAGACACTATATTATGAGCATATGATGATGAGGACATGCGGCATACGATGGTCCATGTGGGTGTGATTAGCATAAAGCACGCACTCAGACGCTGGCTCGCTCGCCCACTCACTGAATCTCCTAACAGACCAGTCATAGACTGTGAGCAGAAAACCTCTGAGTACGTACGTGTGTGTGTGTGTGTGTGCCTGCATCTGATTACAGTAGATTATCAGCGACCTTCAGCCTCTAACTTTTGTGGAAGTGCATTATAGACGGTCGTATGGCTGGCTGCTGTACAAATAAGAACTAGTTTGTTACTTTGATTCAGATTTTGAGAGTTTACAAACTTTAAATTGACTCTAAGATCACAACTGTAACCCCATCACATGGCTGTATCATGCTTTTGGTTTACTTTTCATAAAACCTTGAATTCAATAATTTGATTAATGATACATTTTATCAGAATCAGAATGTGTATAATGCTTGTAACTGCAATGTGGCGAATTACAGCCGATTCTGATTCTGAATACCTTTTATTTTATTTTTCCCGCTGTAAGCGACATTCTCCCAATTGTTGATGGGAATTCTAGACCGAGGGAAGAATTGCAGAAATGCCGGTAAGGGGAGGAGAACTCACAATCCTGCCCGTACCTGTGACTAAGCAACAGCTACTATACCTGTGCTGGATGTGGGTGTCTTACCAACTGTGCCACACAGCCAGCACCTGAATATTTATTTTGATCCCATAAAGGAAACCATGTTCATTCGGTAGTTCCAGTTCACTATCTCTCTCCCTCGGTTGTCAAGCCTTTTCTTCATACACATAAGCTTCTTCAAACCGGCCATACCCAGCCAGCTCTGCTCAGTGAATCAGTATTAGTAAAATCATTAGTGAATAGGCTACACGCAGTACACTATCACCGTTCCAATTTCCACATACATACACAAGTAAGTACTAATATAAACAATACAACATTGCTAGTAGTTCACAATACCGTTGCAAGATGAGTTACTGTAAGTCATGAGTATCTGAGTGAGTTATATGTAAAAGTTATGAAAACTTGATTTGCTGTATGATTCAATTAAGACTGTTTTAATTCATGTGCTGCCCAGTAGCTCAGTCGGTTAGGCAGAGTGCTGGAAAGCACACATATGCCTCAATGGCGCGGTGAGTCGGTGGTTCGAATCTCGCCACCAACGTATTTCCCGCATGTCTGCCCCCCATCTTCACCCATTTCCACTAACCCTAGTAAATAAAGCTTGGAAAAAAACAGCCTGAATGGCCTGGAAAAAACATTTAAAAAAGACTGTTTTAATTCATTAGGTGGTTAGTTTTGGAGTACTTGCATGTGGAGCATTGACTTTCAATGTGAGCGTTCAAAGTTTGTACTGAGAGCTAGCTACCATGTGTTGGTATTGCAAATTGCCACAGTCCCGTTGTGGCTTAACTGTCGCTTAACATGCTTCTCTTCGCCACAGCAGAATATAATATCTAGGGGGAGGGGGGATGTGTAGCAGGGGGATTCCGTAGCAAAACTTGCAGTCTTGCACTCTTATTAATATAGAAGCCATGTGTAAAGTGCAATGTTGCACTTTACATCATCCTCAAATCCCCTGCTGCAACTTTTGCAGGCGATGCCATCCCAGAGGGGAACGGTGAGCTCAAATTGAAACTTTCTATCATGACAGCTCAGCGAATACAGCTTCTAATATCTCCTTTATATGCGATAGCAAACTATGCGGACTTCAAACGTTCATGTTTTTATATAATGTGTATTTTAAATACACAAAAAGCTAACAGTTTGTTAGCTTTGCCAACATTTTTTCAAATACAATACAAATATATTTAAATAATAATAATAATAATAATAATAATAATAATAATAATAATAATAATAAACTGTCTGGGGGTATGCAGAGCATGAAACATTAGAAATAGAACACATTCAGCAATTAATCGGGCACACTGCAACTGAGAAGGGACATAAAGAAAAGTTTTCATGATATTATTAACAGCTGAGAGTAGGGGTGCACCGATCACATTTTTTTGCTCCCGATCCAATCCCGATCCTTTGATTTTAACTAGAGCTGCAAACGATTAATCGATTAATTGATGATAATCGATTACCAAATTCGTTGCCGACGAATTTGGTAATCAATTAGTCGGGTGCGATTAATCGTTAGGTGTCCGCGTCCCGGTTAGAGTTGGATTCTCCCACAAGCTCCGCTCTTTCACCCCTTCAAACAGTGATGAAGTGGTTCAACCCACCACCTGAAGACTCCACCCCCAGCTTCCTTCCCCCTCTCTCGCTCGGCGTCTACAACTCGTAAACTTATGCCGCCGTGCTTGTTCCTGCGGCCCGCGGTCTCGCCTGCGGATCGAGCGTCCTCGCGGACGTTCTCCGAAAGCTTGGCCCGCGGAGCACGTCTCCGGTACCGAGTCCCGATACCGAGTTCTGATCCTGCAAAAATTGGTAGGATCCAAACTATTTGGCACAATTGTCAATTTCAATAATAGTCAGAGTAAAAAAACAGGCAAAAACGGGCTCCCCAACTCATTTACCGATCCTGATGGGGACAAAATCACGAGTCCCGGAAAAAAGTCTGATCGGCCCCCGATCATGATCGGTGCACCTCTAGCTGAGAGTTCATCTTCAAGTTTCTATGCTAATGAAAACTTGTAATCAGACACAACACGGTGGTGCTGTAAGCAGCAGGGCAAATGAGCTGAGAAGAGCGCAGAGAGTGTGTGTCTGCGTGACTGTGTCTGCGTGACTGGTGCACGCAGGTGTGTCTGCATGTAATGCAAGTCTATATCCACGTGTCTGGTCAATATGTGCCGCTCTGTGGCTTAAACCTACTTCCTGTATGGATCTTTTCCATACACTATAATCACCAAACAGTAGACACCCGCATTACAACATGTGCTTTAAGGGATCATTTTGAAACAACACATCTGCAATTTAAGATTATCATAAATAGCACCATCATCGACTCACCCATTGCGGGAAATGTTTACGGAGTGATAAATCATTAAATCCATAGTTATGCCAGTGAGACAATTCATACATTCATTCAGACATGTCATGTTAACAATAGTTCACACCATGATACCAACTGATGGGTGTGGTCAGCAATTGAATATTTATATGAAAGATCAATCAATGAGAAAGGGATGAACACATTTGAAGATGGCAGAAGTGTACTAGCTCTGTGGCAAAGACATCTACATCCAGCACATTACCGCATCGGCGGAGAGAGCAGTGGGTTCTATTCCCCCTCATCGACAGCTTTGCTTTGTCCACTTCCCCCGTCCTTCACTCTGTTTGTCATCTAATCATGTCCAATAAAAGAGGAAAATGGCGCAAGAAATGGGGCGCAACTAGCGCTGTGCAAAAAATTGATTTGAAATCGAAATCTGATTATTTTGTTCAGAGGCTTTTTGAAAAAGTGAAATTGTCAAATCAGATTTCCTTTTTAACATTGATAATAATAATTTTGCTGGTCTGTTTTCAAGTTATATGGGTGAATAAAATGTATATCAATTGATAATTATATGAATCCTAAACCATAGGGTGAGGTGTCTCTACTTAATTCCAAAAATGTAAATGGAAGTCGTTTTGATATAATTTGTCTTTTTTTTTCACAAGAAATCGGAAACAAATCGAAAATTGAGATTTCGAAGACCCAAATCGGGGTTCTATTTTTTGGCAAAATCGTACAGCCCTAGGCACAACAAAACAAAAAAAAATCCATGAATTTCGAGTGGGAAACCTAATCGCTCCACCCTGCTCACATGCTCCTGGTAACCGACACATAGTATTTCTATTTTTGTCGTATTTGTATTTTTTGTAGTATTTGTATTTTTGTCGTGGCACATTTCCACTGATTTGGTCATGGAAGCATGCATTGGCCGCAACACATAGGAATACAGTGTTAATTGCTTTCATGTCAGCTGCTATAGCCACCTCCTTCAAAGAGTAATACACAGGCTAACAACACAACAGAGTGTTCTCGCACAGTCCTTCCAATCGTTCTCTTGGTCTCTGTCTCTCCAAGTAAAATCCTCAGATCGTACTCAGCGTGATGCCGTGCCATGGATCTACTTTCAACTCCTCCCTATCGCTTTCCCATTCTCTCCCCTCCCAATGCAATCAGGCAGACATGATAGTGTTGGATGGACATTGCCTGGGCTATGAGCCCCAGACATGACCATAGCTCACTCTGTGTGAGGCAATGATTCCATGCTGAAAGATTTGCACTCTCTGTTGGTCTCTCTGTAATAGACTACATGTGTATGTAATATGATTAGTGTGCCCCTACTGGCTCAGAGGGATATCGCTATCTCGTTCTTCCACTCTCCCTGTCTCTCCCGGCCTGTCTCTATGTCTTCCTCTGTGTCTCTCTGTCTTTCATTTAGGGTAGCTTAACATGGAAACAAGAGTCTTTAAAAATGTGTTATATGTGTTATATCTCGTCCCACTTTCGAAGCTTAACTAAAATCTTTTTGGGAGGTGAAAATGTAAGAAGGTGAAAACCCCTAAGTAGAACTGCGGAAAACTTGCTGTGTTTCTCTCTTCTAAATACCGTGAATGCAACACTGAACACATTGGCTCATATTATGTATACTGCCCTCTGATTGGTTGGCCAATGTGTACATTTTGTTCGAGCCTATCGTTCCCAAATTAATAAGCGTTGAAAGTTACCAGTAGGTACGCACATTCATCTGGTCTCCCCGCCTAGTTCTGTTTGTCTTCATGGCTGTGTCTGAAATCTTCCCTATCCGCTGCTCCTTGCTGCCTATATAGTGATCGAATTCAACATTCATCACAGAAAGACAAAAAAAAAGTACTTTAAAAAAGTAAATATATATTTATTTGCCGTCGTTGGCCTCTCTTGACTCCACCACACCATGTTTGTATTTTCTTACGATGCATTATATTGCTGTGTTTAGGGTACATCAACGCTCATTACTTTTTGCGGTGCATTGTGGGATACTTTGAATGCACTATATAGAATACATGGAGAATTCGGTCATCCCTACAAAATGGTGTGTGTCCCTTATAGTGCACTATATAAGGAATAGGAGATTTGGGCCCCTGCCACCTTGTGTCTCTCTCTCTCTCTGTGATACAGTGTAACGAAGCCTTTTGCAGTGAATTCCAGCAGTGCCTTCCATCGTACCCCCCGTTGAGCTGTACAGCACAGGCCTCATAGCTCACATTGCACAAGACACGCTGGCAGTGAAAGATTTTCACTCTATTACAGACTGTCTGTAATGGACTGCATGTGTACTAATATAATTAGGACACTGCTACTGGCCCACAGGAAACATTTATAGGTTGAGTAGGGGCACATAATGCAGATGAATTGGGCTCTTTATGGCGACAAACCTCTCTTAGGTGTGTGTGTGTGTCTGTGTGTGTATAGGCACACTGTTCAAATAATAAGACCAAGAGCAAGAGTCTCAATTGTGTATCTGAATTGCAGTTTATTGTTCTACAGTAGGAAACATTTGTCATGTTTTGGACAAGTGAATATGTGTACTAATAGAACAAGGTTTAATTACGCATATGTGAGTGTGTGTGTTAGCATAATATGTATGTAATTAGATATGTTCCTATCAGCTCTACAATGTTCGATAACTGCAGTCCTAGCACGTATGGATATACCCATGCACATCCAGTCTTACAAAAACATAAATGACATTACTTCATTGCCAGGGAAATATATGGCAGTGAAATAGTTTGTCTTGCATGTGTCGTGGGCATGCAGTGGTACTTTGCCTTGAAACCTGCCCAGAACATGCTTGTTAGCATTGCATGGTGTAGCATTGCATTGACTATGCACATGATGATTCAGTGGAGTAATGCAACTGGAATCTGCGTTTAGCATACTTTATTCCGAGTCTTTTATGTCTTTTACCCATGTACGTGCTGTGGAGGTGCCTTACATGGCAGAGTATTGGAATTTTGCAGATTCACTCGCAAGTAGGGTTAACTCTGTGATTTGTTAATGAAATGATTCGCTGAATAAATATAAATGAAATGATTTATATTTCTTTTAAATAGGGTGGGTTGCCCTAATGTGGACCACTGCCTAATGTGGGACACCTAAGCTCCAGTGACTTTGGCTCATCCCTAAATTAATGAATGTCAGTGGAACTATGGTAAAAGCAAACTGTTAATGTGTCTAACATTAACGTGAACTCTCCAACTCAGTTTACTGTCCCACCACAGGAAACTCGCTATACCACATTAGGAAGTTGCAAAAAATGGCCCACAATAGAGCAATCCACCCTACAACAGAATCCAGTCAACCATTTCATACTTTCCTGTGGGATTTTTTAGTTCTGTGATTCTGTGTTTTGGTTCAAAATGGTGCTCAATGAATTTCATGTGAAAGTGGCTGTGGTCTCCCGTAAAAGCAGTTCTGTTACCTGCACATTTAAAAATGACTACGATGGCCTCTTTTAGACTTATATAATGATTTTATCATCTAATCACCTATTCCCAGTGCTTAATTGTGTCAAGCCGGAGGTCCCGGACCGCTAGGGACGAGTAGCTCCGCCAGCTCAAGATCAGCTGGGGGAGCGCAAGTCAGAGGTGGGGGAGTGGCCATCAGAGGTGGGGGAGTGGCCGTCAGAGCTAGCTCCCCCACCTCTCCCCTTAAATTACAGTTACTTTTTTGTTGCAATGTGATTACTGTAATCTGATTACCTATATTCTGTTACTACCCAACCCTGCTGGCAAGCTTCAGACACCGAGCACAAATAGCATGAGCTGCACTGGCATCCACCTTGTGCATATGCATTCAAGGAAAAAAAAACATGAAAAACCATATCACATTACTTCATATTATTCCCCTTTAACAAGCTCGTCATTGTGAGCAGTTTTATTGGAAATGAGAAAGATAATGAGTATGCATAATGGCATGATTCATTTACATCAACTCCAATATGTGCCTTTTAGTTTTAATGAGAGCTGGCGCCATCTCAAGTCTGAGGGAGACTTGCTGCAGGAAACAATTATGGTAGGATTATCGCACACACGGTCATCATCATGATTGGAATTTGGACGATGTCATCGTCGGTTAATTTCATTACGGATATCAGCTCCGTGGCCTAGTGGATTGATTGGATGCCGCAGACCGACAGACAGTTCAGTTCACGGTCATGTTTCATCAAAAAAACGTGTAATACTTGACGACTTCCTACTTTGGACAAATGCAAATATTTGCCGAGGGCCGCTTTTGAACACCCTGGTCCACAAAGTTCTACAGGCACCTGAGATTACTTTTCAAGTAAAAAAGATGAAAACCTTTATTTTCATTTTCACTGGTTCTTCTTGCAGTCTTCCTCCTAAGCATAGTTTTTTTTGGTGCCAATGCCAGGTGGTAGTGTAAATACTTCTTACCAGAAGCAGCATCTAACTTCTACAGGCCGCCCAAGAAGTTGCCAGTTATGGTGCAGTATGCCGTACATAGCTCGTAGTAAAAAACATACATTGAAACGCCTGCTGCAGGCCCAACCAGTCAGAACTTCAACAGCTGCAAGTGGCAGGATAACTCTATGTACAGTAGGTCTGTCAATCTTTCTTCAAAATAGGATTCAGGGGTGTTGTTGGCAGAGAGGTTATGGACACCGCACCTAACACACCCCATTCATCTTAATGAATGGGGGTGCGGCACTGTGGACTTTGTCTACCACAAGTTTCACAGTGCTGCGAGTTCTCCTCCCCTCGTCAGTGTGTCTGCGATGCCTTCCCCCCAATCGCTTCAACCCAGTTTGCAACTAATCCTATCCAATAAAGATGAAAAATGGCACTGATGCCAGGAAAAATAACTTTGAAAAAATAGGACTCAAAATGTCATGATTTTAAATGAGAAAATCAAATAAAAATATTCTACAGTATTGTTTTAGCTATTATGATATACTCTCCAAAAGAGTTGGGAAGGGGTTACTTCTGGATTACTGAACGATTGAAGTTGCTAGATTTATTTTTTTCAAAAAGACCTATCAAAAGACAGCAAGAGTCTACCTAAAGACAGCAAGAGTCTACCTAAAGACAGCAAGAGTCTTCCTAAAGACAGCAAGAGTCTACCTAAAGACAGCAAGAGTCTACCTAAAGATAGAGAGGGAATATTACCCATTATTTTCACAACACCGCCCCATTCCTTTTATTTTACAATAATCCATTGTAAAAACAATTGCACACAGGCACTAAAGGCCTTTCTGTTAGGCTGAAGTCGTACCTATTCACTGACTTTGTGAGTCCGCTGAAAAGCATGGCTGAGCCCCATTGACAAAAACAGGAAAATACCTCAATCAACACTCATTCAAGTTGATTGCTGAGCTGCAGTGAGACTCAACAACAAATCTGATGGACCATTTGGTCATTTCCACTTTAAAAATAAACAAGGATCCCATCAGAATCAATTTAATTCTCCTTTGTTTAGACGTAGGTTGTTTTCTTTCCATCATTTTCCTAGCAGTCTTTCACTGCAGCCAATTTCTGTTCCATCTCTCTCTCTCTCTGTCTCTATGTCTCTCTGTCTCTCTCTCTCTCTCTCTCCCTGACAGTAAACAGATGTCATTCTGTGGCGTCCGGGGACAGTCTGTGAGGGAGGGAATGCTTCAATCGTCGCATCATCCTTCATCAGGTCACACGTCCAAAGTGTGTCTAGGACCGCACACACGCACACACACACACAAACACACACACAAATACACCTACACACTTAAATAAGTTAAGAGTGTGCGAGTGTGTCTGTGCGCGCGCGTGCGTGTGTGAGTGTGTGTGTGTGTTTGAGAAAGTGCCATGTGAGTCTTCTCCATCCTTTCAACAGAGCGTAAAAATATGTGCGCCTGTCCGTGGTACTGAACTAGAAGCCGACTCTCTCCAACAGACAGACAAGCCAGCGCGGGAAGAACTGTCCGTGGTTCTGAAATACGATCTTCCTCCTTCACCCCATATCCACCCGCTCAAGCGTCATAGTAGAGCTGACTGACGTCTCGGTTCCACGAGTCGCACGCGTCCGCCATGTCTACGTCGAACCACAAGGATATTTTTTTCCAGTATTTTTGTATGAACCCACACCACGATAACAGGGTGGATTGCCCTGATGAAGACACCTAAACTCCAGGGTCTCTGACTCCTTTCTAAACTAATGAATGTCAGTGCAGCTATGGTAAAAGTAAATTATGCTAATGTGTCTAGCATTAACTTCAACTGTTCAACAGTACCTTTCAATGTCCCTCATTATCCAACTGACTGTCCCACATTATGAGGCTGCAAAAATGACCCACTTTAGCACAGTCCACCCTATCTATATATCTATAAGCTTTGAATACAATACATGAGTGTAAAATACACCCAGCTAAAAGTGTTGCCCAGGCCCACAACGTTCTTGCAGGGCTATTATTCAGAACTAGAATTTCCAAACCCATTTTGAATTTTCACACAGAATCCAGCTTGATCGGATTCTCTGATCAACCTTACCCTTGTTTGTTCAGATTTAGGGACCAGGGCCCAATTCCAAACCAACCCTAAACATCACCCTTGTCATTATGCATAAAACCACCAACCAATAAGATCTGATTAGATTTTTTATGAACGTTTTTAACCAACTTGATAAATAAAATAGAGTTATCAGCAAGTACTTGGACCTGATGTGGCCATGGTAATAAGATGATAATGGACTCTCTGATAGGGCAGAAACAGGAGAAGGATGCTTGTCACGCTAACCCCTAAATACAGACAAGAGACACGAGGCATGAAAATGCCTTGGCAAACGGACAGGCTTCTAATGTGTGTGTGTGTGTGTGCATGTGTGTGTGTGTGTGTGTGTGTGTGTGTGTGTGTGTGTACAGGCTATCACAGCAAGCTTCCAGACCACGACGGCAAAGTGAGCACAGCCACGGCATTGGTGTGTGAAGATTGATAATGGATCGCACTAAAAGATGCTGAGAAGGGTGCTTACGCAACGCAGACAAAAAGGAAATTTGTTTCTGGGTGTGCCTTGGGAATAAACACGCACACAGAGGCAGAGAGAGAGGGAGAGAGAGAAAGAAAGAGAGAGAGGCCGATGAGGAGAGAGAGGGAGGGAGAGAGAAAGTAGTGGGAGAATAGAATGATGCAC
>OMKY01231606.1:0-13818 GCA_900302395.1 Bregmaceros cantori | reverse complement strand
CTCTTTTTTTCTGGGGTGAATTCCTTTCACAACTTATTGTATTTTAAACATGGCACTGACAACAATATGAAACAACAATGATGAAATGGACTAAATGTGAGCAAAATATATGCGAATCGTGTAGCGTATAAAATAGGTTACATTTTCCTGCCTTGCAGAAGCACCAAAAAGAGATGAGGTGCAGAACGCACATAAATCACATGCTCTACTCAGTAAATCTCACAGGAGTCTATTAAAGCGTGATTATGACCAAGAGTGATAGCGCGCACTGCACGTCTCATTATCGATCAGACGGGAAAGTAAAATAAAAATAATTCTTTATCGTTGTTTACACGCAGGCCTTGACACTGTGAAGAGGTTCACCTACCGAGAAAAATAATTCCTGCCCGCCCCTGGAGTTTGGCGGCTTGCTGTCCAAGAGTAATTTCTGTCTGGTAGTCATTGATTTCATCTCGCTCTGAACTTCATGTGTGTGACCGGTAGGGGTAGCTGCAGGGGCGGCTCGTGTACACAGCAAAATTAGAAGTGTTGTTCTGAGTTGGTTTTCCTAGTGTTAATTATTCCAGAGTTGATCGGAGTCACCGGGTGTTGACTGTGGTATTACTTCAACACTGGAAGTGCTCAAACAGCTCTATGTAAGGTGTTGAGTTAAGTTGAGTTAACCGAGTAACACTGATTGAGAGGGACTTTCCAAGTTTTTCCAAGTTTCAACACTAATCAGTGAGGGAAAATAGACTAGAATAGGGTCAAATGTAATACCGAGTGTTAACTAGAAGTAGTTAATTAACACTGAAATAGAGTTAAACAATTAACACTTTCAAAAGTGTTAATTATATGAACTCTGGAAAGTGTTAAATTTAACTCTATGGAAGTTGATTGAACACTGGTCGATTTACTGTGTATGAGCGCACTTTGTGCACTGCACCCCCTAGGGGAGGAAAACAGTTTCTTTTTTTCTTCACATGTTCGTCACACCAGTAATAGTTTTCATAAAAACTATGGCTGCGTCGGAAATCTATCCCCCATATAGTGCACTATATGGGGTGCACACCATTTTGTAGGGGTGTCCGAATTATCCATGTACCCTATATAGTGCACTGAAAGTAACCCACAATGCACCTCAAAAAGTAGTTGGATGTACCCTAGACGAAGCAATATAACCCATAATGCATTGCGTGATGTTTTAAAAATGACCTAAACTTTTTAAAAATGATACGGCGGGAGTAAATAGCGACCGACCACGGTAAATAGTTAAAAATGTAAGTACTTCTGACTTTTTGTGATGATTGTTGAATTTTATAATAACATTTTTTATAATTATATTTTATAATAATTTTGATGGCGCCAACTCTAGTGTCCGAAATCTCGGCCGTTGCTGTTGAGTGCACTATAAGTGAGTGCACTATATGGGGGGTAGGGAGTAGGGGATAGGGGGCGATTTCGGACACAGTCTATGTTTCATAAAGCGTTTGTGTCATAGCCTTGTGTTGTGCACCTGACTGCGCCCACATTTGATGCTCATTTTCTGCATGTCATATGTGCGCCGCTCTCTCCCCGTTCCGTTAACTCGCCTGGAGGCGTCTTCGGACTGCCCAATGTAAAGTCAACGTACCAGGGTGTTCATGAACTTCCTGGGCATTTGTGCACGCCACAGTGAATGCTGACGTCATATCATAAAATCTCAGAAGCAGTGATGGAATTCCTTGTGCAGATTCAAATGTTGTACCTTTGTTATTTTTTAGCGTTATTTATTATCTCAACAGAGCAACACAGCTAAACAGTTGGAACTTGGAAATACGATTGTTTCAAGTCCGACTAGAAGTTTACACACAACACATTTGCCCGAGCCTACAATTATTTCACTTCATTGGAAGTGGATGTTAGCCTTAATTTAAACTTGATTTCACATGAATACAAAAAAAATGTGCTAAAATGGAAATGAAGTCATTGAAGCAACACTTTGTTTTATTATTTAAAAAAAAAAATATATATATATATATATATATATCATTATTAAATAAATGTGTTATGAAAATAAGTCACAAGGAACATTCTGGAATAGTAAAGTATAATTAGTATCTAAAGTTTCTATAAGTAAGTTTAATCTAAATAGTGCTTTGAAAAAAATCTGTTAGATTACAGTTAATGAACCTACCATATCCATCCATCCGTTCTAAAGTTATCGCGTTAACACAAGGGATCATCTGCGGTGGACGCGGACACGGCAGCGGCATAGTCAAAACCATTATAACCCCTATGCTCTGCGTATCACAGATATAATAATAATAGAGCAGTAAACTCTGGAAAAGTAATGAAAACAGAGGTGTTGTCCCCCAGGGGAGAGGTATGGATGACAACTGATTGACACTGAGTGGTGCAGAGAGGAGCCCGGTCTGGCACCTCCATCTGGTGCTTGTCAGCAGTTGCCCCGAAGCTAATTTATTTGAACAAAAAACATTTTGCATACTGTCGTATATAGATGTCTTTATTGATCCCCCTTAGGAAATGAAATTAGAAGTCAACACAATTTGGGGTTGGCCGAGTGGTTATGGACACCGCACCTAACGCGACCCCATTCATGTTAGTGGCGCTGTGTCTATCGCAGCGTTCGCAGTGTCGTGAGTTCGACTACGCTCGTCGACTTGTCTGCAATGATGCGATCTCTTCAACCCAGCTTCCGACTAATCCTATCCAATAAAGATGGAAAAACGTCGCTGACGCCGAAAAAAATTACTTAAGAAGAAGTCAACACAATAACAACAAATCTAAAAAATAAATAAATGGGGACAACAGGAGACAAACGAGTTCATGTGATTTTAAAAGGTAAAAGCCAACAGGTGGTTCTGTCTTTGATTTGACATTAAAATGTGCCTATCAGGGGGCATCGTTGGGAGTGGTTAAAGTTTGTAGTGCCGCAAGTTCTCCTCCCCTTGTCGGCTTGTCTGCGATGTCTACACCCGATCTCTTCAACCCAGTTTCCAACTATTCATATCCAATAAAGATGGAAAGAATGGCACTGATGCCGAAAAAAAATTATAATGCGCCTCCCAAACATAACCCTTTTGAGCATGCGCCTCAAATCTCCAACCACCGCGCTGTACTGTAAAGACAGCTAGAGCAGGGATTCTCTTCTTTTTAAGTTATTTTTTCCGGCGTCAGCGTCGTTTTCTCCATCTTTATTGGATAGGATTAGTCGGAAAATGGGTTGAAGAGATCAGGTAGACGTTGCAGACAAGTCGACGAGCGTAGTCGAACTCGCGACACTGTGGACGCTGCGGTAGACGCAGAGCCAATAACATGAACACCACTCGGCCAACGCGGACCCCAGAGCAGGGACTCTTAACCGGGGGTCCTGTCAGGGGTTCGCTGGTGCTTGCGGACCTTCAACTGTCCAAGTTTCCCGCATCGGATAAACTTTAACGGACCCGATAGATAAGTCGTCACACATCCGATAAAACGTTCACATGTCCGATAGGCAGTGTTGCCAGATTGGACGATTCTCTGCGTGCAGGGTTTAGTGCCCAAGGCGCTTTATGGGCTGGCAGATCTGGCAACCCACACTGCTGCGTGTTTGAGATAGGGCGTGTTCTCTGAGCAGCCTTCAGAAGTATTTCTTTTGTCAGATACGAAAATTACTATTAAATAATCTAAATTCACACTATGGCTTCGTTATTATTAAACTTCAATGGCAAAAAGCAAACACTGCTGATATTTTATATATTTCTTTCCATAATTACAATATTTTTATTGAGTGAGTTTTTCCAATAAAAAAGCCTGACAGCATTTCATTGTAACTTGTCATTAATAAACAGATTTGTTCGCCAATTTAAAGATATATTATGCCGTTTTTCACAGTATTCCATATGCTGCTAATAAGTTATTTTGTGTTCCAATTAATTATTTTACAAAGATGACATGAGATTATGGAAATTCTGCCAATATATCACTGATAAATGTTAATAAATAAATAAATAAATCCACATATAAATGATGCTGTGCCGGACAGGGGATTTGAACCTGTGGCACTGCTTGAACTGTGGTCTGGGGGACGCGCTCTCTACTGGCCCGGCCACCTATACGGTACCCGTATAGGTTTTTTTTTTTTTTTTTAATGTTTTTTTCCAGCCCATGCATGCTGTTTTTTCCAAGCTTTATTTATTAGGGTTAGCGGAAGCAGGTGAAGATGGGGGGGCAGACATGCGGGAAATAAGTCGGTAGCGAGATTCGAACCACTGACTCACCTCGCCATTAAGGCATATGCGTGCTTTCCAGCACTCTGCCTAATCAACTGAGCTACTGGGCAGAACCTGTATAGGTTTTTTTAATTGTTCTGAAATTACTCACAGATGGATTACAGTCTGGAGCACCGTCATTTGAAATAATTTTTAATTTAATGTATTTAATTTATAACAGGTTTGTCCTTTTGGACTACTGCCATAACGTTTCATCCTATGGCTTTAAAGGAATAAAAGAAGCATAAAACTTTGTTTCAGCTGAGCCAAGCACAGACACAGCGTGCTGTGACAACAGGCAGGCTCCCCCATCACACCAGCATCTGGTCTCTGGAATAATTGAGGCTGACTGATAGAGACTAGATTCATCATCTCCTCAACCTACTCACTTATAGTGCACTCAACAGCAACGGCCGCTATTTCGGACTCTAGAGTAAGTGTCGTCAAAATTAACTATTTGCTCTGGCTGTCACCACACGTTTGTGGCAGCATTGTTTTGTAGATTTTGCTTTTGATGTCTAGCAACATTTGTTTTTGAGGTAAGGGGCTGTTTGTTTGTCCCAAAGTGACCAGCTTTGTTCCATTATGATGTTTTACAGCTGTGTAGCTAGCATTAGAAACGATTTGTGCCCTGAGGTGTACACATTATTTGATAAAGTTAAATAAACAGTTAAATGTGTCTTCTTCTCCGTGCTGCCGAGTAGCTCAGTCGGTTAGGCAGTGCACTGGAAAGCACGTATATGCCTTAATGGCGCGGTGAGTCGGTGATTCGAATCCCACCACCTATGTCTACCCTGTATCTTCACCTGTTTCCACTAACCCTAATGAATAAAGCTTGGAAAAAACATTAACAAATGGTTTGTAAGTGAAGAGTTATATAAGGAGTATACCAAAACACTTCGGGGTTCCTGCTCAGACTTCTATGAAGCTACAGCATTCTCAGAACGTCATATTTCAAACAATATAAAACAAACTAATTTACCTGGTGGAATATACACTAGCCTGGCGAATGTGCATGCCCACCTTTGGCTTACACAGCAATAGTCTGTACTATTTGACGTCAACAATTTTATCTTCAATCGGTTAGACCACTCCATCCAGCACACAGTCTTGTGCCTGTGGCTCAGTTCACACACAGCACCGCAAGATCGCATCCCCTCATGGTAATGCAGGTCCGCGCATCGCCACTCTCGCGTCACCCTTTCACACTAACGCTGTCAATAAAATGCTAAAAGTGGTGCAAAAATTAAAAAAGAAAAGAAAAAAGAATTATGGACATCTCGTTCGAATCTGAGCTTTTGATAAATATCCTGCAATAAAATGAGGAAATGGCGCGTGGACCGGGGGAAAGAAAATAATAATTGTGAGTGATGAAAGTGATTAAATAAGTGAGTGGATTGTCCTGATCTAATAAACTGTGCCGGAACAGGAGGTGTCCGCCACGTATGAGTTTTTTTTCTCATACTTGTTCCCTGGAGGAAAACAACCTTATTCAATTTTCGATCAAGTTATTTTCTTTTTATTTTGTTTCTCAAAAAAAAAAAAACAACACACACCACACACAAATACAACAACATTCAAAGAAAACGGACACAATAACGACAATACGGCAAATCAAAAACACACTAAACTGTAAACAATCCCCCTCTCTGGTTCTAAATGTTTTTTTCAGTTCCTCAGCAGCTGAGACGCAACAAGAAATGGTTTGCTCCCCGAGTCCCACCTTAAAGCAATCAACTTTTTAGCAGCTGTAAGACCCGCCAAAATTATTGTTTTATATTTGGGTGCTAGCTGCTGAGGAATGCATTTGAACAATAAGTAGGTATGATGACAAAGCACCGTTCGATGTGAAAAATTCCGACTCAGTTCACGGCGTACCACTTTCGTAAGGGTGTCATATAACATCACTCCTCACCACCTAGCAGGAGTATGTTTTTTTTCCTGAATACTATTGTGACTACGTCAAGCATAAACCCAGTTAATCACCAAGCACCTCCAAACGTCGAGATTTCTCAAACAACGAGATTTCTCAAACAACACAGCTCTCATGTTCAAGTGGTCTGTGGATCTAAAACAGCTTTTATCTCAGTACTGACCAAGTTCCATCGAAATCTGTGCATGCGAAAGTAGTTTACCAGACTGCAGAAAATAGGTAGTCGTGATTGACATTTGTGGTGACTAACATTGTATCTAACGTCACGGTAGCTGGCAACTTCAGGCTAAAAGAGAAAAATGGCCGTCATTGTTCAGATAAGATAAGATACTTTATTTCGTCACACATACATACATGTACAGTGAAATTCTTCCTCAGCAATGCTAACCACTGCGCCACCATGCCAAAAGATTGAGATTCTTTACGTTGTTCCCACAGTGTTTTCTTGAAAATCTGTACTGATGTAGAGGTATGTGTGTAAAGGAATGACACAGCCTCTATCATAAAGCTCTTTATTCGAAGAGAGTCAAATCAGAATGAATGATCACTGAAAACCGTCTCTTCAACCAGACAGTCGTGGGTGTGCCTATGACATCACAATAAGACACAAAGCCACTTACAGCAGTCCATGAATGTGCTGGTCAGCAAAAGGTTTGCGTGTGTATGGAATTTCCCCAAGAAATGCGAACTGCTACTCTGACACCAATGTTGGGTAGCTTAATATCTAATTTATTCTGACATAACTTGATGTTTTAAAGTAATATAGTTTACACCATTTCGAGTTAGATGAGCATACTGTAATGATGCCCTCACGTGGAGGAGCAGCTAGTCATCTCGCTCTTTAACAGCGTCTGTTTGAAAATGTTGTCGTCATACCTACACTAAAGACGCTATAGATTCAGAAATGCAGACTGACATCATTCCAGAGAGTTTGTGGGAGATCTTGGTGGATGGTGGTAGACTGTGGTACATTTGTAGCCCAGTTTATTGCTCTTGTAATCACACCTGTGATCACACTAGACTACTAAATACTTGAACAGCATAGGCCTAGATGTGAGAAACTTGGAAAATTATGCCTATATATGTGCACGTGCGCCTATCAGAATTTCAGCCAACCTCATCTGGTCGTCCTGTGAGCAGAATGTGCACATGGGCGAAGACAGCACTCCTATTCTTTCCATTTTTCTTGGGGTGAGAGATAGGTCCAGTGAATATAGTTCAGGTGGATTTGATGATGGTTGGGGTTATGAGATGATTCCTGCGGTGTGGAGGTGTAGTGCAGGTGTAACAGGTTGGGAAACGGCTAATCAAATTTGGTAACGCAGAGGTTGAACCGACAGCTAAAAGGCTGCCCAGCCGATAGTGGTAGGCAATGGACTGCTATTTATGCTTTGAAACTTGACTCGTTAATCCACTCATGGTACTGGATGCTAATTATTCCACACTTCCCATGGTGCACGGTGTGATATGTACGGTGTGATATGTATACACATCCCTACTTATTCAGACACATATATACACACGCACAATGCACTAGCTTTGGGAAGATTGCAATACCCGAATGGACTGTCTCTGCTCTATCTGAATCATTTTTTTTTCATAATAATAATAACAACAAACATGATACTGATTTTGAAAACAGTGCTAGAGAAAACATGCAGTCTTATGCAGAGTTCTAACAGCCATTGCCCACAAACCCCCAGTGTCAGCTGCAATTATAATTGGGGATTTGTTACGGCAGCCAACAATTGTGTTGCCGGCGTGCATCCATATCTGCGTGCCCGTGGAAAAAAAATAACCATACTAAATTAACCGACTCCCACCCATGTGCGCACAGTCACGCACACACCAATACACAGCATTCGCGTGCAGTCCCTTCCTTGATCCTTTCTCATTTCCGCCTCATTAGTAAGCTTCTCCTCCGGGCTCAACCCCTCTCGTTATCCTGACGGCTTCATAGAAAACCAGGTACATTTATCTCTGTCCTTTATGTTTTTTCACATCCCCTCCCCACGATTCCCTACCCCTCCTTTTTCTCAACGCCATTCCGCATATAACCTGTGTCTAAATGTACATCTTCCTTTCAGGTTTTTTTTTTCTCTCCGACTTGCGTCGGGTTCTTCTATTTCTTGCAGGCGTCAGCGGTTCAGAGGCAAGCGCGGGGGTTCTCATCTCGAGCTCCGAGCTTGTATGATGTAAGCGATGCGTGCAGCGCACGTCTTCTGTGTGATGCCGATCACCACTACCTCTGCTATACCGCGCGAATCCCCGTCATCAGACCTGAGGGCGCTATCAAAAAAAAAAACGATGTCTGCGCTTCGCAGAAAGTTTTCATGTCCTCCTTTTTCCTGAGCGGGAATCTTTAGCAAGGTTAAGGTAGGCCAGTGGGAACACAACTTGTTTTGTTGCTTTGTTGTTGCTTCACGTTTGCTTTCAACATCGTTGTAAGCAATGTGTCAAATGATATTAATGCAACTCTGGGGGGCTACAAGTTATGGATGCAGAAGCGTGGATAGATATTGAATGAATGAAGGAAATCTTTGTTTGAACATGTTAAAGTGAGAGGAGGGAAGAAGTTAAGACCTGTATTTACGTCCCCTTTTGGAATACTGAGCATCTGAACATATCAGCACTATATCAGTAATTGCTGTAATGTGAGTGGAGGAGCTGGGGAATAGATCTGAACGAGATTGACAACAAGCTAAGCTCAGCCCATTGCCAAGCTTCGTTCAGACTCTATTTATAGGGCGTGTTGGCACATGCCAGGGCACCAACGGTGCCGGCCCAGAATGCACTGCGCTGCATTCATTACACTGCTCCCACCCCCACCCCGACATGGCTGCCGTCCTCGGCAGCCGGCTCCACTCCACGAGTCCGGCTACTAGCAATGACCGAGCGGCCCCGCGGCCCTTCCACCGCGTGCGGCACCCACTTCCGACACCAGTGTAATGCGAGTGCCCCCTCGTGGAGGAGCTGGGGAATAGATCTGAACGAGATCGACAACAAGCAGAACTCAGCCCATTGCCAAGCTTCGTTCAGACTCTATTTATAGGGCGTGTTGGCGCATGCCAGGGCACCAACGGTGCTGGCCCAGAATGCACTGCGCTGCATTCATTACATTACAGTAATCAGTAATGTCCATAACATAAATTTAGTATTACATCGTCTTGCATAATTGAACCCTCTGATCCGATGTGTGATGCAAATGTCTCATCTTGTTGCTTTTTTCAAAAATAATGCATCAATTCAGCTTCAAAACTTTATTACTTCCAGCTATAGAACAAATATAAAAGAGCGTAATTTGGGGGGAAAAAAGGCACAATTTAGTACACAGAACACATTTCTCTGTGCTTCCCTGATTCTCTCCAACACAGTGAATCTTAACACACGGCCCCGTCTGAGCCCTCTGAAAGCTCCGACAAATCTCCCACCAGCATTGCCGCTCAGCCAACCAAGCCGGTCGCGCAGCTTTGCCGCGGGCGCTGACCCGCCCGCCACCCTCGGCAGGCCGCCGGCCAATTCCAGCAGACGGCATTCCTTGGCTTGTAAAGCACCGAGCCCCAGCGCGACGTTCTCCGCCACCTCCAGGCCTCCCTCACAGTGCTTGGGTGACTTAAGAGATTTTTGGGGGAAGAGTTGGGGGTGGTAAGGGGGGCGGGGGATGGCGGCGGGGTGCTATGTGCAGTGAAGTGTAAGGGGTGATATTGACGGACTGGAGAGTGTTACAGTGGTGATCTTTGTGGAGAATAGACAAGATGTGCACAGGCATGTGCCAAAATGGTGGCACAATGGCAGAGGAGGCTGGCATGTGTGTCTATAGGGAGAATGAAAATGGCTATTGGTTGTGTGTGGTGTTTTTTGGGGGTGGGTGGGGGTGAAGGTTCAGAGGCTGGCATCAGCAGACAAATTTGCAGAATTGCAAAACATTGTTTCGAAAGACAACTTCCAAAGGACAACTTGGCATAGAGAAGGGATCTTTGTTGAAGTAAATATCTCGGTGGAATTATTTTTATTTTTCTATGCAGAGACTACTGGTTGGAAGCGGTGCTTTTGGCAAAATACTATGACGGTGTTGGGGAGGGATGGAGTCCAACTTGGTGGACATTTTGGTTTTTGTTGGGTCTTCGGGTATTTTGTGCACTTACCTCCTCTGCGAGTCAGGCTGCTGCGTTGGCTTTATTTATAAGTGATAGGTGACACTACGTCCAACAATATTTTCGCCCATAAACAAGACACCTTGATTTATTTTGGATCTCGTCATGCATCACTCATGTGTAATCTCTGCTACGTCGCTTCATAGCAGGGTTGGTGGACCGTGCCTTGGACTATTTAATAGACACCACACCGACCAAGCCTGATGATTCCAGGCCATGTGCAGACATATTTGTCTGGCAATGCCAGGCTAGGATGCTGGTTCATGTCCGTATTGTGAAAAGCCACAAAATAAATGTTTTTACTCATCATTGTTCTTTCTAGCTGACGAGGTGATTTGTTACTGTCAGAGCTTTGAACCTTTTTTTTTCTCCACTGGGTTCGTTCTGAACAGAAACAGAATTATAACGTTTCCGGTTATGAGTTCCACCAAGAAATTGACGTTTGCGAACCGGTATTGTTCCCGGAACGGTTAATTTCTTTCCTGTCAGCTGTTTAATGCTATATAGTATATATCGGGGCAAACCCACACTGACTCGCTACAGAGAGCCACTGCTGCCGGCGCTCTACAGCCGACGACTCTTTGCGCAACAACATAACAACACACTGCAGAAAGTCCTGCGACGCTTCATACTTCACTGCTGCATCGTAGATTTTATAAATACTCTTGTTTTATTTTTGAAGTTATCCCAAAGTGCACTGCTTTGAGGAACAAAATAAAACCGGTATTAACCGGTAACCATTATTTTTAAATAACTGTTCCGGAACATAAAAAATAATAACATTTTCGGTTTCGTTTCTGTTCCCTGGTAAATACAAAAAGTTCCTTGCACCGGTTCAAAGCCCTGGTTACTGTTGTGTTAATAATAGAGATATTATTACTGAAACATATGAGCTACATGAATTGCAAATTGTAGTTCATCTCTACGTTACTTACGTCCAAGCAAACTTTGATTAAAGAGAACAAGCAAGTCATTTTAGGTTTGACTTTATGCTTTATTTTATTTATTCCCATAAACGGACCAAGCTTTGCAACAAGTATTCAAAAGTAGTTCATGAGAAGGACTGCTATATTTGGACACAGATAATTGTTTTAAAAAGTAATGACTCAAGAAATGTAGAAGAAATGTAAACCTAACAATTTTCAGACAATGATGACAAATTCTCAACACTGGTTCCCAGGTTGTTATGATGACCAAATGTAAAACGTGGAGTTGCCTTGCTAGGCATCTCCCACATCTTTCTCCTGGCAGTATGACACCACTAAATTGACCACTCCGTGACCCGAACAAAAAAGTTTTGTCAACATGGGCCTGCAAGACGCAAGCCGTCATACCACGATGCAATTATCGCTTACCTCCAACGCCTGCTCCATGGCAGCGTCTGATAGTGGCGCGTATTGATCAAATGCAGGGCGCACATCAAAGTTGCAAGCGCCTCGCGTCTCTGAATAACGAACTGTCTGATGTGCTATGACATGTTTTTAGATAAGAACAAATGGGGTCCTGCAGCCCTTTCAACCTCCCTTGCTCCCTATCACGGCGACTGTGATAAAGATTGTTTTCACCCCTGCATGCTCTCTCATTTGGAAGCGAGAAAAAGTGACAACGTTTGACGTCTTTAGTTCACGGTTCAACAGAGGCAAGGAACACATTAACACAAGAAACGGGACGACAGAAAACCTTCAGCTGTGCGTCGAGCTGTGAGCTCAAGACTTCAAACCGTGTGCCAGCATGCTTATGTCCAATCTACAAACTTGTGCTTGCAAACATTCAGTCAGACAACTGATTGATGCTGCCACAGAATCACAAGCAGTGCAATTCGTCACGTTTGGGCACATTTGTTAACAATGCATACACACTTCGACTTCACTTCTCACAGCCGCGTCTGGTTCTCATGATCCTGGAGGACTTGGCTCTGTTATCCATCCATGGATCCCTCAAGGGTTCTATTCTGAGTTTTCTTGCCGTTCTAGAGTGAAACCAACCAACACACTTTCATTTGGCCAATAGTATAGACATTTATTTGTCCTTTCTCACCGCAAGGGACCTCCCCTGTAGTCTGACGAGGCAGAACCAACGCATCGTCCAGGCATCGCACCCCCTCTCTATATGGGTGTCCGTTCGCCATAACGTAATTTCATGCGTGAAAAAAGAACGTGTTCGATTTGAGACAGTACTTAAACGACAGAGTGCAATGAAAAACAGTGCACTTTATATTTCAGTGCACTGGCACAAGTGTGCCATGTTGATGGAAAAAACTTCCTGCACACAACTTACTGACAAGAAGATAGAAAAAGACCAATAGAGACAGAGAAACGGAACAAAAAAAGATTGGGAGGAAGATGAGAAAGTGAGCGAGAGTGTCGGACGGTGAGGGGAGGTGAGAGGGAGAGAGAGTGAGGGACTGACTGTGTGATGGGGTCGTGGGTTCATCTCCCCTGCTACACGCTACTCCCTGTCAATCCGCCAAACCATGAGGGACACACTGCTGCAGCATCTGGGGATGTGCACACACACACACACACACACACAAACAGAAACACAATAAATACACTGTCAATATACACACAGACAACACAACACACAAACTGGCGCAAGACACAACGTGATACGACACATGGCACAGCACAGATGATATACGCACACCAAACATGCAACGCACACATGCAACACACAAACTAAACAAACCAACAAACACATGTATTTTTAAAGCTATTATAGGTTAGCTGTAACCTCCTCTAGCTAACGTTCCCAAAGGATTGCTTTGCTGCCGGCCTAATTTCAGCCTAATATTCGCACCTCACGCCGACGCCACTGATCAAGAGTGTCGAGGTGCAGCTCACAGCTGAACCAGGGGGGTCAGCCCTATGTTCCGAAATCCCTATGTTCCGAAAATGTATGGGTCATTTAGGGGTTAGGGTTGGGGTAGTGGTTAGGGAAGGGGTTAGGTTTAGGGTAGGTGTTAGGGGTTGCCCCATACATTTTCGGAACATAGATGGAGTGTTCGATCTGATGAGCCTAACCCGTCCCGCGATCCTAAGCAGTAACGATCTGCCATTATGTGTAGATCGCGTGAACCGCAATTCTATTTGATATATTTCTATGCTCCATTAGCGCGCCCACTAGTGTCACGTCACGCTTCCTCATCCGCTTGCTTAATACACAACACAACACATGCAGGCTGCAGCGTTCATCACCGAGGAGTTGTGTTGTGGTTGCAAAGCGAAACTTCACGTCCATTATATGGAATTGAGTCAAACTGTGTGTGTGTGTGTTGACGTCTAAAAAGCCGGCGGGGCCATACGAACGCGCGATCGTATTTCACCATTTCAAAACACACGGGATTTACACAGGACTTTTTGACCGATTAGGAAATGATGCGAATCAGCTTCACGCGAAACCAGCTCATTTCAATCCAACTGTTTAAGTATCCTGTGCCGCCCGCGCGAGTTAAATCCAGCGCTGTTCAAGGCGCGCTCAATCTTCCTATCTGTCTCTC
>OMKY01231605.1:13634-25225 GCA_900302395.1 Bregmaceros cantori | reverse complement strand
AATTAAGCAAAAATAAATCAAGCCCATCAGGATGGTAATAATACTTTTTCTTAATTTTAGTCAGGGCTAAAACCATATTTTTCCCAATCGGTTGTTCCGAACAGAAATAGAATTATAATGTTTCCAGTTATGAGTTCCACCAATAAATTGATGTTCCTGAACTGCTTGGAACAAAAAAAGATTGTTCCCCGAACGTAATTCCATTCCTGTCAGCTGATAAGCAGTGTTTCAATTCAAGTTGACGCTCGGTGGCAGAGACTGGCGAACCAGTGGACACTGCAGACCGCGCCGGGGGCACGGTGAAGGCACTAGGAAGGGAAGGCGCATGCCGCAGGGCAGCAGAGACTGGCAAAGCAGCAGACACCTATGGGACAGACCGCAGAGTTTTTCAATGAAAATGTTGAGGAACGAAATAAAACCGGTATTAACCGTTACCATTATTTTTAAATAAGTGTCCCTATTACAGAGGATTAGGGTTCCGAACCGGTTCAGCGAAGGAAAGATACATACACACCGAACATCTCTCCCCCACTCTCTGTTGCCCTCTTTCTCTCCCTCTTTGTCTCACCCTCCTTCTGTTGCGCTCTCTCACCCTGTGCTCGTGTTTATACGTTTATGAACAAATCAATTATTTTAAATAAATATTACACTAGTTTGTGTGGACCCCAGTGTTTAATTAACTTCAATTTGACCATGGATGGGAGTAGAGCACACCCCCGTGGAAAATTGAAGAATTACATATCTGTTCTAATAAAAAAAAAATGTAAAAATGTATTTTATTTTTAGATTTTTCTCAATTAAAATCGTTAGAATTCTGATTTCTACTGGGGTTGACAGTCCTAGTGTGTCCGTGCACACAGCTGTGTGAATTATAGTGACTATGATTGTATCATTAATTACATGTTTCTGCGTGTGCATGTGTATATAATCATGTGTGTGTATGTTTGTGCCTGTGTGTATGTATTTGTGTGTGTTTGTGTACATTTGTGTGTGTGTGTGTGTGTGTGTGTGTGTGTGTTTGTGCGTATGTCTGAAACCAGGAACAGGCAAAACAACATTCATCAAATTGCTGGCTGGTCTGAAGCCTGATAATGGGGGTGAGGCACAATACTGTTAATGAAGTTATTTATTATTAGCTGTTGTGATCAACATCAACCGATGTTTCTGTGTTAACTGCTCCAGACTGTGACATTTGATTGATTGACATTTGACAATTGATGTTACTAACTAAAGTACTAACTGATTTGGGGGGTTATTTGACGTTAAACCAAAGGGGATTAAGTCCTGATTACACTTCCAAGTGTCAGTGTGTGTACAACAGGTAATGGTCTGCCGAGGCATGCAATAACAATCTACGTCACAACCTAGGCATGGCAAAATCATGCTTACCGATCTCCAAGAACCAAGTGAGGTTCAGGGGAACCATGACTTAGTCATTTATTCAGGATCGTCAGCACAGCCATCAACAGTTGACAAGGTGAATCTCTCAGCGACCCTCCGACTCACTCGCCCCCACCATGTCACTGCGTTCTCAGATGTTTGTCTACCTGCCCTGAATGTCAGCTACAAGCCTCAGAAGATCAGTCCTAAGTTCGAGGTCAGTGCTATCTATCAACTTTCACAACATGCTCACCCCTGTAATGGCAGCTCAGAGAGTAAATATATTTACTCATTCAAAGACTGCATTTGAGATACTGCACAATGTTTTCATTAAAAATGATGACAAGTCAATTGCACATGCAGAATTTGACCAAACTACCTAAAGAAGTTGCTGTTTGTTTTCCTAAGACACAAAACTATTTTGGAGCAAAAAGAGTAGAAATTGCTGCACAACAAAATCTTTTTTTTTCTTAACGTTTTTGGGGGCGCACGCGGTCTTAGCAACTGAGCCACAGAGCCAGCCCCAAGATGTTTATTCAATGCAGGGGTCTTATACATGCGGACCAGGGGACCAGGGAAACTAGACAAGTATAGAGTACTGTGGAATAAAGAGTGGTTGCACTAAAAACTAGAAGAATGCAAGCAAATCATGCACGCAACAGGCTGGACTAATAATCAAACTCCAGGCCAGTTGGCGCCAGGTTTACAAAACCACTGAGTCTAGAGGTATCATGACTGCTTAGATGGAGAATAGGAAATCATAAATAATTCGCCTCTGTTCTCAGACAATGTAAGTAAGCCTCCCTGTGGAAACCTGCTGTTTATATAGAAAGCTACCCCGGTGCTAACTGTTAGCATTACACTAACTCTGCAGTCTATCTGGTGACGTCGCCAAGCAGGGCCATATCGCCCCCTATCCATAGCCTCCAGAAACGCAACACAGATACGTAACGATAATTTAAATATGGCAAGAAGAGTGGAAAATCGAATCAATATGCTGTTTTTTTTTACAAGGCTGTAGTCACCAGTTCCATAATCTTTGCTGTTTACCTGTCTGCTGTATTACTACCAATCCTACTGACTGTACGGTGGGGCCTGCTGAATGAACATTATTCACTAGTCATTATTCACTAGTGTATTACTACCAATCCTACTGATGTGAGATGGGACTGCTCAATGATCATAATTTCCCATTTGAGATAAATTAAATATTCTGATTCACCCACTTGCCCCGATGTAACTGTGTGTGTGTGTGTGTGTTTCTCCGCAGGGAACTGTGAGAGCTCTCCTCCATAAAAAGATACGGAACTCTTACACCGACCCACAGTTTGTGGCTGATGTCATGAAGCCCCTGCAGATCGACAACTTCATAGACAACGAGGTAATCCTCCATTAACCCTTTCAGCAGCAACCATTTAAACACAGGTCTGTATATTCTCAGAAATCTCAACCTGCTGTTTATATAGGAAGCTACTAGCATTAGGTGCTAGCATTAAGCGTTTTAGAAGGGTTCTGACAAAATCTTGAGTAAATGCGGGTGCAGTGCCGACAGTGGCCGCTCAGTGGCGGTATACGCTGCCCCAATTGAGTTAGACTCTGGGGCACAGGGCGTACTGCACCCAATCTATTGTATTGTCTTTGGCTCTCAGCAGTACTATTCCAAAAAACATGTTTTTGGCACTGCATGACTTAAGGATATCACAACTCTTCCTCACTGTCCTCCAAAGGTACAGACGTTGTCGGGAGGAGAGCTGCAGCGCGTGGCCCTCGCACTGTGTCTCGGCCAGCAACAGGCACAAGTCTTTTTGATTGATGAACCATCAGCCTATCTGGACTCGGAACAGCGGCTCGTCGCTGCCCATGTCATCAAGAGGTTCGTAATATAAAATAATGAAACCTTTTTCATCCTTTTCAACAGCTGTTTTGTGTTTTTGAGAATTCTGTCTTGAGAATTCCACTACATACCAAGGCCAAAAATCTACAATATTTACATGCTGCCAGTAGTCTCTTATGTGAGGTGTGGGTGTAAAATTCCAAGGCGATACCTCCGGGGATGTGCTTCGAGCGGACGATTGGGCCACAAAACTGTGGAGAATGCAGTATTGTCTATTTTCGGGGAAGATGGCAAATGGCGTGTGAATCACTGAAATTCAGGTGCACATTCAAGTGTGTCTGTGTGTCCAGGTTCATCCTCCATGCTAGGAAATCAGCCTTCGTCGTTGAACATGATTTCATCATGGCAACCTACCTGGCAGACCGAGTCATTGTGTTTGATGGTGAACCTTCCTCTCAGACCACCGCGGACAGGTAGACACACACACACACACCTAGCGGACAAGTGGACAGGATTGCGGCTGGTGCAGAAGGAGCGCATAATCCAGGACACCTTGTATATAGACTGTCCCCCCGTACATAGATCCTAGTTCCCTTGTTTATGCCTTCTTACATGTTTGTTGCATTGTCTCTATGTCTAGCGCCTGCAGCAAGAAAAAAATCCTAGTCTCTGATGTTGTATCATTGACAATGGCAATAAACTTAATTCTGATTCAATCATTAATTCTGATTCTGAACAGTGAAGACTCTGCGATGAATGTAATTAATAAATGATATGAAAGGTAACTTAGCCTAGCCAGGTCTGGCTTACCTGGTCTAAGATTTTGGAGTCTCGTCCGCTCAGGGGCACGTTTTGCCTTTCATGGAGCAGAGGGGCTTGAGTGCGATGAGATCCAGCACACACATTTTTTTGGCTAGTTCATGTTTGTTCTCGATTATTGTAATGGATTCAGAAAATCTTGATGGATTGCACTTGTTGGATAGCGTGAAATCTAATAAGCAAAGTATGCTATCTCTCGCTCTCTCTTTCTCTCCAGGCCCCAGGCACTGCTACCAGGTATGAACAAGTTCCTGTCCAGGTTAGAGGTCACCTTCAGACGGGATCCCAATAATAAAAGACCTCGCATCAACAAGCTCAACTCCATGAAGGTGAGTATGGCGGCCCGCGAGACCATTTCGGCCCGCGAGACCACTTTTTTTATGTTGCCATCAGCTATAAATTGTCAACATTATTGACAGTGTAAAAGCAGAACAAACAACAATATATCCGATATGAACAAATTCTAAACTAAGATACAGTTCAGTTCAATAACATCAAAAAAGAGTGCGTTCACAATCATACGTTCATCAAGAAAAATGAACGTCTTGTTCACATTCGCATAAAATATTAAGGAGTTCATGAACTATCTACTACTATGTTACCCGTGGCGCTTTGGCGCCACTTCCTGGGATTTGCGATAGAGGGCGCTACTGCCTGTAAGGCGCTGGGCACCAGTCCCAGGACAGGAAGCTACGAGTAAGAGCTAATGCTAACCAATAGCACCTGTAGCTTCCTCTATTTATATAGCAGGCTCTGTTCGGTTCAGCCTGCTGGCATTATCCTGGATCCAGAGGCTGAGTATCTCCTTTGTCTAATCTAATGGTTAATTACTTTGCCTCTCAATCTTGCGGTTATGGTTTCTGCCAAAAGGCAGGTGTTAATGCTAAAGACGATCTTTTCACACCTGCCTGTTCGTGCGTTTTCTTCTCTTCTCCAATTCCATTCTTGGAGAAGGGCCGGTTGATCAGTGATTAAAAACACTACGACGAGTTGTGGCCGTCTCGAGTCACTAATAGCCTCGTACAAATTCCATCGTGTGACTTGAAATCAGCTGGTCGGCACCAATCGCACCGAGTTGCTTGTGCGGTCTGTCTGCATAGAGCTAAATTCTTATTGTGAGTCTCCATTCATACTCACGTTATTCTGCCAGTATCTCTGGCGTTTTGTGAGAGTAAAACAACACTCTCCTTGGGCTTAATGCCTAGTAGGCATTGTATCCAGTTCCACCAAGCACGCATCCATACATCCATACTTCCATATTGCATGTGCTATGCAACTACTACCAGAAACTGTAACACTATCGTTCATACATTTTGGTATATGCTGAAGTATACATACGGTATACATACGGTTAAGTGGTACTTCATGTCCATAATATAGGGACGTAGTTATGCTTCCATCTGCTGGTGATTGATAGCATATTACCATCGACAAATCAACAATAGAACACTTTTCAACGGACAATTTTATGCAAATATCACTCTCTGCCTGCTTGTGTGACTGCAATTCTACCACCATAATGATGTCACCGTGCAACAGCCCTATTGGCCCCCGGGATGCATATTTGAGACTCCTGCGTTAAAGACTTCCTCAATCTATATCAATCATCAGTCTACCCAGATAGCAAACTCGTACTGAAATAACATTGTAATATGCTTGAGAAAACATTTGAAGTGAATGAACCATGCTAAACCTTTTTTTAATCCTTTTACCTCTTTCTCTCTCCCCCCCGCTCTCTCTCTACCCACGCTTTCAGGATACAGAACAAAAGAAGAGTGGCAACTACTTCTTCCTGGGTGACTAAGGATGTACTTCATGGCCTGTTTTCTGTCCACAACTTGTCCACACCATTTGATAAAAGCAACCAAACCCTCCGCCTCTCAATCTTGAAATAGTATGCGGCCACACACTGTTGACCGCAAACGATAGCCTGGCAAGCCAGAACAAATTAATCGTCCACACATCGCACACGACTAAAACAATAATTTGATCTGGATTAAGCAGTCAATCAAATTAATTTATCAAATCATAGCACAGTAGGTGTGTCAAGTTTCATGGAGGCCCATGTCTTGAAATATGGGCCGCTGATTGGACCGGCCAAATTTGGCCAACAATCTGATTCGCCTGCTGGGGTTGTTCCAAACCGTAGACTGTATATAAAAATGGACACGTTTGTTTTGATGTCCGTGCCTACTTCCAGGTTGGTAAGGGGGGAGCCTAGTCTCCTAAATCCGAGCTCTATGAGAATTCCAATACAGATATTCCAATCTTAGCAGTGTGTTTTAACCTATTTAAAGATCTTTCCTTGTTGATTTTTTTAATGTATATTGCCGGGATAATTATCGGTTAATTGAGTGAGGGGGGGAGGGGGGTCATAATTTCACTAACGCGTCAGATTTGGTGTTAATATTTTTTATTTCAGCTCCCATAGGATCCCATTCATTCTGACTCTGCTCTACTTTCAACAACGCCAGCGCGCAGTCGGCGGGCACAAAAGAATTCGATGAAAGCAATGGGAAGACGTCATGCACGCTTTATATACAGTCTATGTTCCAAACCCACCGGACTGTCTAGTCGCGATCGATGTGTGGATGATTTGTTGGTTCTGGCTTGCCAGGCTAGGGCTGAGCTGCATTTTGAAAGAACCAACAGCTCCTTACATCAAAGCAAATTCCGCTACACATGAAGGCCAAGATCTACAATATTTACTTACTGCCTGCCGAGTTATAGGGCCTTGAATTAGACAAAACTGAAAATAAAATCACATCACATCACATACAGACTGATGTCACTGACACACAATAATGCAGATAATCAGAAGCAGATCTCTAAAACTCTCTGATCATATAAAGCGCCCCCAAATCGGCCTACCGAAAGACTCTGCCTCGAGGGATTAGCCGAAGGTGAAAGAACCATAGGCAGACAACCCAAGTGATGGTGCAATATCTACAAATGATCAGGATTCAACCTCCTGACCAAGTTAAGTACGGGATTACATTCAATTGTGCCGGTAATTCTCACTGTAAAACAATCCAGTCAACAATTTGGTGCCTTAGCATTTTTAATTTCTTCGATTCGTTGTTTTGGTGTAACTAATGTGATCAATTCCATTTACACAACTAATCTTCTTACTGTTTTGTTTGTGTGTCTTTTAAATTGTCACATTTCTTGTCACTATTTCTTGTCAGTTTTCTATCAATGGTTTTATTGTTCTCACCTTTTTGATCTGCCCAGGGACTGCAGATTGAAATTTAACTAACTCTGACTCATTTACATGATTTTGTCATGTTGATCAATGTGTGTTGTCCCTGCTGAAAATAAACAATAAAATAAATGAATATCATGGTGCTCTATGAAAGTCACATTAAGGCTGTGTAGCCCTCTAATGGGGGCTCTGCCACCTGCCCATTTACACGCTAGAGGTAGGCAGTCGGTGCCGATTGCTAAAGGGATATCCCTGGAACGTGCGTACTCGGGGAATATAAATACTACAATGGTCTATTTGATTGTCATAATGATTATATAGGGTGGATTGTGGGCCTAATGCGAGCGACTCCCTAATGTGGGGCTCCAGTGGGTTTGGCCCCTCCCTAAACTAATGTCAGTGAAACTATGGTAAAAACAAACTGACACTATGTCTAACATTACGTTTAACAGTTCAACACTACATTAGACACTGTCCCACATTAGCCAACTGACTGTCCCACATTAAGAAGCTGCAAAAAATTACTCACATTAGGGCAAATTGGGAAATCCACCCTATATAAGTGCATGTAAGCCCCTATTCCTGTCAAATATAACTACATTACATCTACATTTGTTACAAGTCTCGGTGGTAGTTGTTTTACAACTACCATTGAACATGCAAGATAGGAGTTGGGATGTGTGGATGCATGTTAAAGGTGAGTGCTTGGTGGAACTGGATACAATGCCAACTGGGCCAACTGGGTTAAGCCCAAGGAGAGTGTAGTGTAACACTCACAGTACGCCAGATATACTGGCCGAATAACGTGAGTAGGAATTGGACTCACGAGGATGATTTAAATCTAGACAGACAAACCGCAAATGCGACTCCGCTGGGAACCAGTTAGCATCATATTCACAGATGGAAAACGTACGAGTATATGCGTGGCTCGAGATGGCCACGACTCGCCGAGTGATATAATCATACTGCTAACCAGCCCCGAAGATGGGACTACGGAATAGGTTGGAGTCGCATGTTATGAGTTTGCTGCTAGATAGAGCCACGCACAACAGACGGGAGTAAAAGATCGTATTACCACATAAACTCCCGACTGCCGGCTGAAACCCATAACCGCATGGGTAGAGGCGGAGTATTTAACTAGAGAGAAGTTGGAATGATACTCAGCCTCTGGTCAATAATGCCAGCAGGCAGAACGGGACGAAGCCTGCTGGTTAAATAGTGGAAGTCACAGGTGCTAGCAGTTAGCATTAGCATTACTTCCTCGTGACTTCCGCCTGAGACGGTGCCCAGCGCCTTAAAGGACATAGTGCCCTCTAGCCGCAAATCTCAGGCAATGGAGTGTGGCGCCAGAGCGCCACCTGTGACAACATTACATATTTTCAAAAGGTAGATGCAAGGGACTACAGTTACTCTTGTAATCTGATTACTGTAATTTCATTACATGTAGACTGTTACTACCCAAATCTGACTATAATTTTGTAGTATTCTGTTATAATCAGAGTATTGTTTTAGTGTTAAAATATTTGGCACTGATAGAGTTAATGAATGGAGCAGACACTATATATAGCCTGACCCGTGTGCCTCGGCGTGTGTGGGTGGGTGCATGTGCGACATCCCCTCTCTGCAGAGGCTTCCTATTGGCTGAGCCGGTTGAGCCGGGTCGCCTCTCCGCCAATGACTGAGGACTTCCTGTCCTTGTGCCCACACTGCAGAGCCCCTGACAACATTCCCAGTTGCCATAGCAACAAGTGCCTTCTGTGGAAATGTTCTTCACACGTTCCCGCTCTCAGCAGCGCCTTGGTGTTTCTACCTGTGTTCCTTCAGCATCAGCAAGTTTCCCAGGTCTACTGTAGCCGTCAGAGCGAACTTTGAGATTCAAACCGGTGTCTTTTGGTGGCACGGTTAACCCATCCAGTGCCAAGTTTTTTCAATATGTGAGTGTTTTTTCAAGACTCATAGAAAATGAAGTTCTATGTTCTTGTCAACCAAAGACATGACAAAGGAAAATTCAGACTTTTCTTTCACCTACTTTCTACCTGTTTCCATTCTTTCAGTTATAGTCTCCAAAACAGTAAAAACTGCCGATTACTCATAAAGTCTTGAGTAAATGTGGGTGAAGTGCAGACGGTGGCTACTAGGCAGTATACGACGTCATTATATGCTCCCTTTATAAGGCCCCCCACAGGCTGTGTGTGGCACTATCTGCTGGAGAGATAGAGGTACTGCACACAATCTATTTTTTGTGGGGCAATACAACCCAAAGCCGCGACGGTACTATTCATGAAATACATGGCAATGCTCTATGGCACTGAATAAGTTAAAGACACTGCACCTAACATGCCCCTATTCATGTAAGTGGCGCCGTGCCTACCGCAGCATTCGCCGTGCGGCGATTTCCCCTCCCCTCATCGGCTGAAAAATGCCACTGACACCAGAAAAAAAAAACCTTGAAAAAAAAAAATAATAAATCTTTGATTTAAACTTTTCTCTTTTTTTCAGAAAGGGCAGATTATCAAATAATTGTCAAAGGTTTAAAAACGTAAAGGAAAACTGAAATATGTAGATTGAGAAAATTTCATTTGTAGCGAAAAAAAAAAGTTTTTTGTGCCTATTAATTGTTTATCAAAATAATCATTAGCTGTGGCCTGATAAGTAATTAAGGTTAGTCCAGATCCAAGGTTTTTAAAATGTTGTTATTTTCAATTTTTTAGTGCAGGCTTAGCGTGAAGCGGGTAAGAGGGAAAGCTGTTGGTCGGGGAGTCCACAACTCACCACAGCATGTGCTGTTTTTTTGTTTTTTCTACATTCAGTATTTCTTTATTAGAGTTTGCAGATCCGGATCAACCACTCAAAGTTCATATAACAACAGTAGTAAGCTTCCTCAAAATTAGTAAAACCAGGCAAAAGCAAGCTAGAATGCAAACCCCCAAACAGTAGTAGTAGTAGTAGTAGTAGTAGTAGTAGTAGTAATAGTAGCAGTAGTAATAGTAGTAGTAGTGGGCATATAAATAGAATAATAGGTGTTGGCGGAGGGGGGGTAAAGGGCAGAGATGGGGGTGAGACGGGGGGTGAGATGGGTCAGTTCCTGTGAGAGGAACTGGGTCTCTCTCACCCAGAGTGAGAGAGACAAGCTCTTCGGTTGCCATGGCAGGCACATCGTTGCTTGGTGATTGTGTGGACCGCAGAGCTAGTACAGCAATTCTGAGACAGGGTTCTTGCAGGAAACACCAAGTTCAATTTTGCACATTTTTTGTTTTTTTAGATCTTTTTAGATTATGAGAATTTTAGACCAACTTCAAGAACCACCTTGTTACTGAAATGTAACTTGTGGGGCCATGCCTCCATTGTCGTGATTGGCTACAAGCTGTGACATCATCAGATGTCCCCTCCGATTGGTTATAAATCAGTGATACTTCCTGAAATGTGTGCGTTCGGCTTATTCCTGCTTTAGCTCATAGCTAGCTAAGATTAGCTGTCAGCTAAAGCCGGAAACAAGCTGAGCAAAGTAAAAAAGAACAAAGTCTGTACTTTTGAGCAAATTCTGCTGAAAAATACATCAACCAAAATGCATAAGTTCCACACTATGGATTGGTAAGGGCAGTGGCATACACTTGGTGTGAATGAAAATTAGAAACACTCGAAAGGTACCAAATTATTAGTGTTTCAGTATGCAGACAGTAGAAAGAACAACGCAACAGGCACATGTTTCTAAAACTCAAACTAGCGAATGTAAATGTAAATGACTTGAGTAAATTCCACTTTAGACTGGCAATAAAAATGTGGGTGGTTTTCAAGACATTTAAGGCATAACCTTTTTGTTTCTGATTTCTTTTTAGACTCTGCAGGAACCCTGTTATCCCTATCTATTGCACCATGCAAATTTGAAGTTAATGGATTTGCATTGCTAAACGTAGAAATGAAATTGACATAATTGTTTAAAGAATCGAAATATTACAGTATAAAGCCACTGTGATGATTGTTTCAATAAAATGCTGTACACGTGTTAGTCGACAACCATAATTGACTATATTCTGAGTGGAGACTATAAATAATCTCTTGTGTTTGTTGCTCCACACCAATTTCTGGGGTGTTTGAAAAAACAAAACAGAAGAAACAACAGATTAGCTGACTGTTCGTTTCAATAATTGGTAACAAATGGCCTATTAAGATAATGGTTAGTTGAAGCCAATGTTTTATGAGTTGCACAAAGGTGGAGATGCAGACAGACAGAGGGAAGTTCCTGAGATGATGTTTGTCTTGAGGATGATTTCATCATCAAGTTTGGCGTCTCCTGGACAATCATTGTCTAGATGGGGAGGGGAGGAAGGGTGTGTGTGTGTGAGGGGGGGTGGC
>OMKY01231605.1:0-13585 GCA_900302395.1 Bregmaceros cantori | reverse complement strand
GTGGCTGAGTGGGACGGGGGGTCTTTGAGGGGGCTGGTGTAGCAATCCGTGCAGCATCATGCAACAACATCGATAATAATAAGTAGTCAAAGACTCAAAGTGCTTCATCCACACAGCCTGTCGAAGGCCTCTGTTGCGTTGGGAAGATACAATGTTGGTCGTCCAGGGTCCGACGATCTAATCAATGCCCCGTTAAGGTGGGCCTTGTTCGAATCGAGAAGTGGGCCTTCTTTCCGAGCCTGCTTAATCCAGACCAAATGATCGTTTCTACTTGCGTGTGTTGCGTGTACGATTCATTTGTTCTGGATTTCCAGACTAGAGGTCCAGTCCTGCACCACACCCTGTGTGGTGCAGTCATGGAGATTAGTCAGTTCATCGTGATGACCTCCATCACAGCTTGCGTTATCTTGGGACTCTTTAGGATATTTATATTTTCAGTTTTCCAAGCTTCAGATTTTCATGGCCAGTGTAAAATTAGCGTAGACCTGCTGCCCTGTAGTGAATAACATTTCACTTCTACTCCAGAGACAGCTTTTGGTTTTATCAATGATATATTTTTCTCATACTATTTTCCCATAGTGTCCTCTAGTGGACTAAAGAAAACATTTCTACGGATTTTTTTTTTAAAATAGGATTCATTGTTTGCAAAAACTATGTAAATTTGAAAAAAAAGAAAAGAAAAAAACACCAGTGTTTACTAAATTTGTACTTGGATGTGATTAGACCGTCCCCCAGTGAAATTTGGTGGCATTACACTGGTTTTACGATATAAGAAAATCATATTAGCAAAAAACATAAAAGTCGACAATTATTTGATTGTCCTTATTATTTCCGTGATCATGTGGAAATAAAGTCATCTGTGAATCTGGGACGGTGCAGCCACATAGGAGCGCTCTAGAGGCACAGAGCCTCTCCATTAGTTTTACACCGGGCTCTGTAGCCAGGTCATCCTCCCCAACGCAACAGTACAACAGCCACAGTCCAGCTAACACACAGGCAGGTGCTGCTTCAACATACAGCAGTTCAGTACACTCCCGTGAACACAAACACAATAATAATATTAATAATAATAATTTACAAATAAACAGAGTCAAACTTTGTGTCTTTGTGTGTCAGTTTAGTTGGTCATGTGTTCTTGTAGCCTTGAACGTGCGTTTGGGTCTGGAGTCGATGGGATCGAAAAAGGGTGTGAAGTGTGGTGGGGGGGAGGAGCATTATTAAAAAAATAAAATAAATCAAAGTCATCCAATCACAGCACAGTAGGCGTGACAAGTGACGGAGTAGGAAGCATCTCGTCTCGCAGAGAGCCTGCCTCAATGCGGCTCTGATTGGTCGGCGGAAACGTAGCTGCGGTCAGATTTTTTTGATTCTTTGGACTCCAGACCCAAACGCACGTTCGAGCGATGCGTGGACGATTTGTTTGGTTTGGCTTGACAGGCTACACTTCTTGTAGATTATGTTTAATGTCTTCTACAGTCAGACAAAGGAATTAGTTATACAGCAAAGATTGTTTCCATGGTAAACAGCTGCCATACTCATCAGGCACAGTCCAGTCGAGTTGTACTCGTTAGAGCTTGCTACTGAAATGTAACTGATAGAGTAACTCCTCCATTATCCTGATTGGATACAAGCTGTGACATAGTCGGATGTCCCCTCCCATTGGCTATAATGAATGATGCTTCCCGACTTACAGTGTGTTGTATTTCGGCGTATTCCCTGCTTTTGCTAACTCATAGCTTAGACACGTTAACAAGCTGATAATCAATTATTGTATGAGTTCAACTCATAACCTGAGCCGGCTGCGCTGAGCAGGTTATGTTTTCGGTTGCGTTGTTTGGTTTGTCACCAGGATAACTGAAAAAGTTGAGCATGGATCTGGATGAAATTTTGTACAGTTGTTGGCACACAGAATAAGTGACATTTTGGAGCATTTCTATAGCCTATGAGTAACATAGTTTGTCAGCTTACAGACTGCAGCAACACACTCTACTGCTTGGTACTAACAGATCTTAGATAGTATAGTGGTTAGCCCTACGGTCTGCTAAGCTGGAGATGGGTTTGCGTCCTACCTCTGGAAAATCGCAAAGATGTTTATTTTTATGACTATAATCGCGCGAACAAACAGAACAAGTGATTACATTTTGGTGGATTTATGCAGCCTATTAGTAACATAATAGCATGAGTGCTTCTTGTTTGATAATCGATTAATTTGTTAGCGATCAATCATTTTGATTATTTGGTTCCTGCTCAGCTCAAATGTATTTTAAGTTGCTCCCGATGCTAGTCTCCATTCCTAGTGTCACGGCCCCATCAATCCTCTTGGATACTGAACAATACTAGGACTCACAGCAAAACAGATAATACAATAAAGATAATAAGTACGATTAGGCCAAAAACCAATGTTATTTATGAGCTAGCGCAGAAGGAGTACGCTTTTCCATACTGATGCTAAAATGGAAATGTCGCTGCACAATCTGCAATAAGTAGAAATTGTGAGAAAAAAAGATTGCAATATCAATAATAATTCAATTATTTGGTAGGAAAAATGAAGAGATTCATTGATTACTTGTCTGTAAAAGTGGCTGATTAAAAAGCTAATCAATGATAAAGCTTATCAATGGCTACTGATTATTGCACATCAGGGAAACGGTCAGAGATACTGTTATACACAAGGTTAAGCACCGAAAAAGGGGGGCTCACAATTTAAAGTTACTCACTCGGTGTGTGTGGTCACATGTTCTTCTGGACCAATTGGATAGCGGCATTCACTCATAAGTCGGACGAAAATAAGTAAATGGAACGGGTTGCGCAGATTATTGAATCATGCGTTTGTGGGAGATAGATCGACACTAGAACATTTAGGTGTGGAATAGCACTGTGCAAGCTACCACCATCCTTTTTTAAATAATACAATAGGTGTGTGTTGTCCCATTAAATAAGTTAACAAGTTAAAAAATAAGTCTTGACACAGCGACATAACGTCACCGGAAGTCATATTCAGCCGAGAATTTTTGCCGGAACTACCCGTCGAACTATCCTTTAGAAGACATTAAACAATACAAGTAGAAGACATTGAACAATTAAACAGGTATTCAAACTCAAAAAATTTTGCAGATAGCTTTGGCCCACATTGATTAGAGTTCATGTTCTATCAAACTAAAAATAATACCAGTCAACTCAAACGTGTGAACAATGAACACACATGGGCTGTGTCCGAAATCGCTCCCTTTCCCCTACTCCCTACCCCCCATATAGTGCACTCACTTATAGTGCACTCAACAGCAGCTGCCGAGATTTCGGACACTAGAATTGGCGCTGTCAAAATTATTATAAATTATAATTATACGAAATATGATTATAAAATTCAACAATCATCAGAAAGTCAGAAGTACTAACATTTATAACAATTTGCCGCAGTATGTCGCTATTTACTCCCGCCGCGCCATTTTTATTAAAATTTAGGTCATTTTTATTAAAATTTAGGTCATTTTTAAAAAGTCTCGCAATGGATTATACACCCCATATAGTGCACTATATGGGGGTTAGGGAGTGATTTCGGACACAGCCATTGTCACCTAATATCATCATCGCCTGTGCACCTGTGAGGGAATTTGCACTTTTTTTTGGCAGATATTTCTGAATGCATTTCATCTTTTAGAGTGAAAATGGGGAAAGTTTGGCCGACTCCCACCTGAGTTTACAGTCTCGGGCACACAATGTTGGGAGGCGTATGTGTTGTTTGCGCACTAACAGATTCAAAGAGTTACTTTTGTGACATGTACAAGGGAAGCACATCAAGTGAATATATTGCTCATGCAGCTTGCAGATCTGAAGTGTTAACCCAGGTCCATGTGGTAGTTTATGGATCACACATGAGCGTCCTACACATACTTGGCCTACTCAGTGTGTGGGTCTGCTTATGAAAAAACAAACATGCTCAGTGCTGTGTCGCTTGTCGAGTTTCAAAAGTTGCCAATGTTTTCTATAAATAATAGGTAACACTGATACCACAATACCAACTCCTTGTTAAGGAGTTGGTATTAGACAAATTGAGGCCCAAATTCCGGCAGTTCAATGAGCGCCCTGTTAAGAAGGGCCTTGTTCGAATTGAGTCAACCACACCTACTGCGCTGGGATTTGATAACTTCATTTGATTTTTTTTTTTACACTTTTCGAGCCTGCGATACGTGGAAGATTAATTTGTTCTGGCTTGCCAGGCTAAGAAGTTTGCAGAGAAATGTCGTTATAGAAGCATCTAAAAATCACCGCATTTGATTTTGTGTAACCAAACGTCAGTTGGGTAACAACTCACATACCAGATATAAATGGGTTTTGGGTTTGTGGGGGTTAAGCTAGCCTGGAGGTTAAGATAGCCTAATCAAAGTTATCCATTCACAGCACAGTAGGCGTGACAAGTGACAGAGAGAAGCATCTTGTCTCAAAGACAGCCCGCCTCAACGCAGCTCTGATTGATCGGCAGAAACTGAGGCGAGGATCAGATCTTTTGATTCAATGGACTCGAGACCCAAACGAACGTTCGAAAGATGCATGGGCGATTTGTTTGGTTTGGCTTGGATAGGTGTGCTATCATCAGGGGAACATATTTCAGCATGAATTTCAGCTGTTGTTTTCCTTTTTTTTCGTCTGGCAAGGTCCTGCCCAAAAGCAACAGGAAAACCACACCGCGTTCATCTTTCTTCTTCGTTCCCGGACTGCATTCAGAGTCCTCGCCTTTTGACACTGCACTGAACATGTTTGTCTTTTTGTTAATGGACCACCCATCAATAACTGAACAACAAATTAATGATGGGTGGTGATCAGCAGTTTGGGTCACCACATCATTTAGGTTGTTTTCACGCCTGCCCTGTTTGATTCAAACTAAGCCAAAAAAAAAAGTGTGTGGTGCGGACCATTTGGCCTGGTCTGAATAGCTCTGGTACGGACTAAGCAGTCGGACCCAGGCCTCTTCAAAAAGCTCAGGCCTGGTGCTTCCAAATGAATTATAGTGTGTTTCAGTGGATGTTTGCCCCGTTATTCTTCAATGAGGGTTGAATATATGGCATCTTTGCAGTCAACTTTGCACACATGTGAGTTCGTTGACAAATTGTGCTCATCTTGCAAAAATTCAATGAAAAGATTCGGTCTGGACCAAAGTCGCTGAACCAAGGGACTTTCCCGGTGTGAAAATAACCATAGTCTTTTTGAACAGCTTTTACTCAATGGAACTATTGCAAAGTGGGTTTCAAATCCCCCTTCCCAAATTCTGTCCACTCCATTCCGTAAAATGAAATGCAAATATATTTTCAATTCATTCTATAATGATAGAATATTAGAATGAATACCTTTGTCATTGCCTGTGAAGATGTAATAATTCTGAGGAACATTTTCAACATTCTCTCAATATAATGAAAATTGTGAACACAGAGCATAATCTTAACAGACACAGTCTGATAGAAAACGTTGTCCCAGTCCAGCTGAGAGGGCTTCACTGTGGCAAAGTGCTGGGCCGACCGTCTCCAAACCTCACGCAATCATTTAGACCAGCGTCACACGGACAATGACGTTGTACAATCGGACTTTCTTCAAACAGACCAATGCAACATGTTCCACCGACATGAACGGTTGGCCTCTCAAATACGTGCAAGCGCAAGACATTGTTAGTAATTTTTGTTGTTATCGTTTAGTTAACTGAGTCAGGCGCCTGGTTCCGCTCCGTTAAGTTTACGACGTTTCACATGAAGGATATAGGAGGCGCCCAATGGATACTGAGTAAAATATCCATTAGACATAGAAAGAAATAAGAAACCAGTACGATTGTAGAGCCGTACTGTGTTAGCATAGCTTAGTCCCATTTACCCAAGATGGAAGCATCTCTCTCTCTCGGCCGTCCTCAGACGAGCTTCCATTTGAGTTCCGAATCCTCCCATTTCTCCACTACTAAAATGTGTGGCTTATCACTTCCAATTGTTTTGCTATTTCAGTAGGTAAGTGGCAGAGTGGTTATAGAGTGCGTCCCCCAGACCATAGGTTGGGCGGTGCCGCGGGTTCTCATCCCCTTTCCGGCTTTTCAGCAGTGTCTGCGCCCGACTCTTCATCCCAATTTCTCAGCTAATCCTGTTGCTCTCTCTCTTAAATAAAGAATGAAAAATGGCACTTGCGCCCAAAAATAACTGACAACTTTTTTATGAAATCAAGTTTGTGAGTTGCTACACGACACGACCAAAGTTTGGTTTCAAAAAAATCTTTCTATCTTCACCCTCATTTGGGTCCATGGAGTTATGCTAAGCTAGGCTATGCTAAGCTATGCTAAAAAAGTACTGCCGTGCAGTACTCCAGTGAGTGCAGGCACGGAGACAACAGAGGTATGTATCCACTCGCCTAAGATCAGGGAAGAACATAATTCAGTATGAATTTTTCCCTCAACAATAGAAAATGTAGGCGTGAAAAACGTATGCCGTCTAGGCCCCCGATTCTTAACCAGGAGCCCAAGGACCTCTTAGGGTCCATGGGGACACCAGAGGGGGTCCGCGGAGGAATTTGTTTCAACCCGGGGGTCCACAAAAGGTCTGAATGTGCATGCATGTGCAGAATATGAATTTACCACGCCCACCTGGGTGCATTACGTTTTCAAAAACATTTTTTAAGAAATGAAACAGCATTGGCAGAGTCATTGTTAACTAGCACCAAGAGAAACCAACCATTTTTTCCCCAGCAGTTTAAAGTGATGCTATGCATTTTTTCCACAGTATTCCAAATGTTACTGCCATATTATTGATCTCTCGATACAAAAAAGATAATATCCCTTAACTCATTCAGTGCCAGCCCTTTTCAAATTCAGCATGTCCCAGTGCCAGGGGTTTTTAAACATGCAAGGGTTTTTTTCAAGACCCATAGAAAACACAAAGCAAAGGAAACTTCAGACTTTCCTCTATCATCAGAAAAAAACAAAGTTTGTTTCCATTCTTTAGTTATAGCCTCCAGAGCGTGGGTGGATCTCACTAAAATTGCTGATTTCGGACAAAATCCTGAATGAATGCGGGTGCCAATGATGGCCGCTAGGTGGTACTATACACCGCAGCTGTTTCCTTCATATGGCCTCAGAGGTGACGTATGGCGCCCTACGGCGGACAGGAATGCTACTGCACCCAAATATTTTTTAATGCGTCTTTGGCACTGAATGAGTTGAAACAAAGGGGTCTCTGAATGACTTTCAGTCAGGAAAAGGGGTTCTTTGGGTGAAAAAGGTTAACAACCCCTGGTCTAGGCTATCGCTTTTTTGAAAGGGCATCCGTTTAAAGTTGGCAGAAACATTTACTAATCTAGTGTCTGTTGGGTGCTCCGAAACACGTTGCTGTGAAGATCAACACTTCATGCTGTAGTGGAAGTAAGAGAGAGGTTGAGGGAAAGAGAGAGTTTGAGGGAAAGAGAGCATTTGAGGGACGGAGAGAGATTGCGTAAGCAATTGTAGCCAACATGTATTACAATAAATACAGACTACATCTTTAAAAGAAACAGAAAAAAATGACAGAAAGGGATGTGGGGGTAGGGAGAAAAGGAAAGAGAGAGAAAAGGGAATGACAATAATGCCGAGATCAGTCTGTCACGAATTTGGCTCAGCCTGAAAATTAGCGACGTGACCGTGACAAGAGGAGGCAATAGCTTGTTTTATGAAGAGACTGTAGGTGTCGCAGTTGGACACGGGAGGGTGAACACGGCCAAAAATGTTCCAAGCAAATGCAATATTCTGCAACACACTATAAACTGCCCTCCAATAAGGTCTGCGCCTGTGCTTTTTTCTCATTTTTTACAGTCTGGTAAACATGATGCAGTAAATGATAGGACTAAATGAATGAAAAAAAGGAAAAGTAAAAAAAAAAAAAACAAGAAAAGATGAGTTTCCCGTTCAGTCATTTAGTCCTACTCTAAAATCAATTTAACTTTATTTTGCCAACTTGACCACAGGAAAATACATGATTCGATATAAATGGCAAATGTATTTACTTGCATTTTAAGCGGAAATTAAGGATATATATATCAGCAATACATCTATGTATTTTGAGTGGTGTTCACCCCGCCGCCATTTTTGTCAACTGTTCCCTTCCATTCCATTCCATTGATTGTCCCCTCTTGTCATACATACTCTTTAATTTGAGTACCAATACTGAATGATTTCTGATAAAGACCACTCTCTTTGAGCAAACATTGAGAATAATAGCTATAATTAAATCTCATAGCACCTGGCGAGGTAGCCGGAATGTTTCACATGGTTCAAAGTAAACGTGGAAGTAATACATTTTAGGCAGAACAGTATATTACGTTTTTTTGTATTTGCAGTATACTACGTAGCTATGTATTTCACAAACGCCTCAAAGATCAGTGGAGTTATGTTTCCATCTACTGACGAATGTTGGCATTAATAGTGGGAGACCTTTACTCTGCTGCACTCTGGTGGGGCAAAGGTACATGTGTGGCTTCAATGATAATGCCAACTTTCGTCGTTAAGTGGAAACAGATCTTCATTCACTGAGTGGCTTATGTCAAGCTATCCTGGCAAGCCAGAACCAGTGAATCGTCCACGAATCGCACGCGACAAGACGGTCCTGTGGGTCTGGACCAACCTAGCAGACAAATCAGCTTGTCGCTCAAATTCGGGCGGTCCACTCAACGGGCCTTGTTCGAACCGAGACGTGGGTCTCCATGCCACTTGTCACGCATCTGTTCTATTCTAGTCATGTGCGATGCATGGACGATTAATTTGTTCTGGCTTGCCAGACTAATGTCAAGCTATTAACATACAACGTTATTTGGAAAAGAGAAAAAAAAGGTAAAAAATACAGATATCGAGGTGAATTACACCGTATACCATCAATTTTAAGACGTATCGCACAACTGTAGTTCTAAGGAGTTGGGTGTACTGTGGTACATGGTAGACATGTGAAAGATTCACCACTCAAGTCTGCCCAAGATGATTACAAGGTTAGTTTTGATAAGGCACAAAATTCCCCAACCAGCATGTAGTTCACGAGAGATGGTCCGTGGGTGCTATGGTCAGGCCACACAGCAAAACATCTCTTACAGTGCACTCATTAGCAGTGATGGCAAGTAACGAATACAAACAAATACTTAAGTACTGTACTTCAGTATATTTTTCAAGTGACTAGTACTTTTAAAAATACTTTGAGATTCAGCCCATCTCAATGAGAATTCAGACATGCAGTGTGAAATGTTTACGCCGGCATACAATTTGACATTTGTCCCTGATCCCGGCATTAGGAGAGGACCGTGCAGTAGAATGTGATAGATAAAGAAAGAGGAGAAATGAGAGAATAGTAGATAGTAGGGCTGGAACTAACGATTATTTTATTAGTCGATTAGTTGGCGATTACGGAAACGATTAGTCGATTAATTAATCGATTAATTAATTGATATGCTAAAAATGTGATGTTTTTAGTAACCGATCTGATCTGATGAAGGTCGCAGAACAGCGACCAAAACTGTAGAGGTATTTAAAAACCTTATTCCTGTCAAATGAAAAAGTAATTTTATTAGTACATGGTTTGACAGAATGAACACCATTCATAAATATTAAATCATGTTTTGGATTTTCAGAAATTATAAAGTGATATTAAATGTGTCCAAAAAACTGCGTACAACAATAAAAATCATTCAACTCCTTGCCGATGAATCGATTATTTATTTAGTTGTTGATCAATTTCATAATCGTTTAGTCGTCGATTAATCGTCTAATCGTTGCACCCCTAGTAGAGAGACAAAAAGAGAGACAGAGAGAGAGAGACGGATATTTCTTCAGGAGGAGTCTGTGAGTCCCAGGTAGCTTAAGAAGACCTGTTGAGCAGACCAAGAATCTGAGGAGGAGTGTTTGGCAGTGGTCTGAGCGCTGTGTTTGAGCGACAGCAGCGTCGTGATGGACATGAGCGGCGACAGTTCGGCACGCCACTTTAACAGCACCCGGTCTGGCACCTGCTGTTGTTGCGGGTCCAACGCCGCGTACGAGCGGTGCGTGTGCACGCCGCTCGCCGCAGGGTTTCCTTGGTGCGTGCTCGCCGTTGGGGAGGAAGCGGCCGGCGACGGAGTGCCGACGAACATCTGCTTGGACGGCGGCAGGAGCAGCCCGTCCGCGGTCTGGCCGTGTTTGACGCGGCGGTGGAGTCGCAAGCTGTCGCGACGCTTGGCACGGTAAGGGCAGAGGTCGCAGGTGAACGGACGCTCGCCCGTGTGCACGCGCACGTGCTCGGCCAGCTTGTTGGCGGTGCGCGTGAGGTGACCGCAGCGGTCGCAGCGGTAGCGGTTGCCCTGCCGGTGCTGGTCGCGGAGGTGTTGGAGCAGTGCCTGAGGGGAGGGGAAGGAGTGCTGGCACAGGTGGCAGTGAGGCTGCTGGGGCTGTTGATGCTGATATTGAGCGATGGAGGGAGAGGGCACTCTGCTACTAAAAAAACACACACATACACACATACAAGGTTCGGAAGGGGTTACATTTGGATTCATTTTTAGGAAAAGCTTCAATCAAATCATTTCTAGCAAATGATTTTCTATAAATTGCAGCTGTTGAACCACTTAGATTTTTCTTTTCTTTTTTTTTTTGGGCACAAGCGCCGTTTTTCATTCTTTATTGAGAGACATAGCGACAGGATTCATCGGAAACCGGGATGAAGAGTTGGGGGGAGACATTGCAGAAATGCCGGACAGGGGATTCGAACCTGCGGCACTGCTCGACCTGTGATCTGGGGACGCGCTCTCTAACCGCTCGGCCACCGCGCACCCCCAAACCACTTCGATTTTAATAAATTAAAAACATTTGGAACACATCGGCTGTGTTCCAATAGGGATGTTGCACGGTAGGTCTGCAGTGATTTGTTTTTTGCTGACATCACCACCTATTGGTCTACACAAATTTGACATTACTTGATAATTTCTGAAAATCCAAAATATGATTAATATTATTGATAAAGACACATGATTATGAAGGAAACAATGAAAATATTAGCATATGAAATAATTGTTTATGCAGGGTAATTATCTTAGTTGTTGTACTTTTGTTTGCTAACTTGAAGCAAAATTGACTACATTTTAAGTTGACAAGATTCATTTCTGTGCCACTGTGAATATTTTGTGGAATTTTTTAAAGTAAAAAGATCTAACCAATTAATCGTTTCAATAATCGGCAACTAATCGACTATTAAAATAATCGTTAGTTGCAGCCCTATTGCATGCTGATGTCACGGCTTGTTGGCGGCAGACGCAGACATTATGGTGGTATCATTGCGGTTAGACGAACAGGCAGAGAACAATATTTTCTTAACATTGTCAGTCAGGGGGCGTGCGGTGGCCGAATGGGTAGAGCGTGCGGCCCAAAGGCCACGCGCCGACCAGTGGCGTGGGTTCGCACAACCCCTCTGGCTTTTCTGCAATGTCTCTCCCCAACTCTTCATCCCGGCTTCCTATCACTATGTCCATTGTTTTTGCCCCTAAACAATGGACGTGAAGTGGTAAGTTATACCACTAAACCGTGCCTATACGTCTACTTCACCGTACGTGCACCACCAAAAAAGTCTGCCGCGGCCAAGCCATGGCGTCACCGCGCAACAGCCCTATCCGTGCACTCCATGAAAAGTGTGCAAATTCCCAGAAGAGAAGTACTGTTTCATATGGAATACTCTGTGCCGGGCTAAAAGGAAATAGCGGTCGCGCGACGTCACGTCACCCCACGTTCCGTCAATATCACCCACTACACTAAAATGTAACCTCACACATCAATTGTCAATGAACGTTCACATTTATACAACGTTGAAGGCGTCACAAGTTCCTGCGGCTTTGGTTGCCATTCTTTGATTTGAAAATCATAGACATATATGAGACACATAGTCAACATGGCGTCCAGGGAGGGCATGAATTGTCCACTGACGTGCACTTTGAATTTTGGGCGTTCGGAGAGCACTTTGTGTGCGTGAAGTTCAGAAATTGGAGAAGACCCATGAAGTTATTTGTTGGAATTGTTAAAGCTTAAAGCTTTTTTAGAAACATGTCTTACTGGACATTCAACAATGAAATCTTGAACAGAAGATGTAAGATTTTCCCTCCTAATTTGAACCCCATCCCTCCCCAACCCCAAGTTCTACTGAAACATAATAACAGTGAGAGAAATACCAGAAGGAAAATCTAAATAATAAAAAGATGAGTAAAAGAAAAGTAAGACAGTTAGGATCAATAATGAAAATAAAAATGAATTCCTATACATGTGTGGTTTCATGTAATTTCCATATTATTCAATAAACGAAAAAAAAACACTTGGTCCACCCATGATCACATACAAAAATACATGTTTACTCAGTATTGATTCAGAGGGGAGGGTATTCTGATGTTCAAAGTAGTCAATAAAATAGAGAGGAATTTGGCTATTGAGCCTCTAATGGCAAATTTGATCTTTTTCAGTTTTAAAAAGCTCATCATATCCTTCAGCCACTGATTAAAGCTTTTTAAGTAATCCTAGATTGGATTACTTTCATAAAATGAAGGGGTCCGTGAGGTACTTTAAATCAGGAAAAGGGTTCCTTGGGGTGAAAAAGGTTAAGAGCCCTTGGTGTGTATTAGTACACTAGTGGAAAAGGAGTTTAAGTGTGTGTACCTGTTCTCGGTCAGCACAGTGTGCGCATCCGCCGGTGTGTGTGTGTCGACATGAGCCAGCATGTCAGCTTCCTGACCCTCGGAGTGCTCACACACGCAGCAGTGCAGGGAGAAGGTCCTCCGCTCCCATTGGCGGTGCTCGCTCATGTGACCTTGAAACAGAGCGCTTCCCTTGGTCTCGAAACCACACACATGACATCTACGACAGTCCACACGCATACACAGGCACACATGTCAAGCTATCGTTCAATAACTGATTATATAAAACTTTAGCCCTCGTTATACCCTATGGAGCTGGACGAAATTCGCCTATCTGTTTCAGATGTTTCTCCCGGAGCTTGTGTTTATGCCTCGGTTTGTATAAAGATGTACATAAGAAATCCTCTAGAGGGTGATGCTGAATCGCAACACAGAGCATGCAAAAGGCTTGTCACTCTCTACTGCCCCGCAGTTTCTTGTCATATTGCCCCGTCTCGCCCGAAGTTCAACATATACATAAGGCCTTGACCAACAGACAAACTGATGGATGAAATTGCCTAGAGAACGAAATTAAAGTATCCGTTTCCGTTATTAGCGGAGGGTATAAATGGGCTTTAAGGGTGTATTCAGGAAAGTTATTTGGGTCACACTTTGGTAAAGTGGCTGTGGTATAGGGCGGTTCAGAGTCACACTGTTTTTTTTTTCCAAGAGGACCACATTTTTTCAACAATAAGTCCCAGCATAAAACTATTTTTTGGTATTTTCTCATTTGACGGAAATACACAGTGATCAACTGCTCAATAAGCTATGCATGTCGTTTGCATACCAGTTGTTGACACTATCAAAAATGCCAGTCATCATATACACACACACACACACACACACACACACACACACACACACACACATATATATATATATATATATACATATATATATATATATATATATGTATATATATATA
>OMKY01231602.1:0-18451 GCA_900302395.1 Bregmaceros cantori | reverse complement strand
CACACACACACACACACACACACAAACACATGCAAACAAACACACACAAACACATGCAAACAAACACACACACACAAACACATGCAAACAAACACACACAAACACATGCAAACAAACACACACACACAAACACATGCAAACAAACACACACACAAACACATGCAAACAAACACACACAAACACATGCAAACAAACACACACAAACACACACACACAAACACATGCAAACAAACACACACACAAACACATGCAAACAAACACACACAAACACACGCAAACACACACACACACACACGCAAACAAACACACACACAAACACATGCAAACAAACACACACAAACACATGCAAACAAACACACAGCCACACACACTCAAACACACACACACATACACACACATACACACACAAAGACAGAGCCACACACACACACACACACACACACACACGATGTTAACTAGTATCAGCCAATCCAACTCCAAATTCAATATACTTTTTCGGTATCAATCACTGGACATATGTGTGCTTCTGTTTGAGCATTACACTTGTGCACTAGTGATTGTATAATATTGGAAATTACATCTGTGTGGAAAATGAACTGTATAATTTATACAGACAATAAAATATATTTGTGGTATAAATTTTGCGCATCTCAGAATTATTGCAATTTTAAATAATTTCATTGTAATTTCTATTGTTTCATACTTATTGTGAGATTTTGACTTTCCCCAAGTAGATTTTTTTTTCAGGATCAAACACTCAGACCAATAATCCACAACTGCCATTTGAAAGGAGAATGCACGGATTTGGGTTTATGTAAACAAAAGTCTGCCTCAAAGCCAAAGACGAATGGTCTTTACTCAACCTACTGATCCTAAACAGTGAACCTAATCTACTGAACCTAACCCTGGATCAGCGTCTCTGGAGAAGCATGACCCATGTTGGTGCACATTCTGCCACAAGTGGAGGTAGTGGAATATGACCAACTATGTGTCTAAGCCAAAGGTATTCAGATTTTGGAAAGAAGTGTTGCAGTGACGGATATGTTCGACGTTACAGTAAACAGGAGCTCCAAATTCAGAGTCTGTGAGTCAAAGTACGTTTTTGGAGCTTTTTCGAGCTAGGAGGGCCATCGCACTCTTTTGTAAAAATATGGATGCTCCCACGCTGGGGGTGTGGACGAAGGGACTATCTGAATCTTTGGGTCTGGAGAGACGACTTCGGAAAACGTGGAACTGTTGGAGAAGTACTATATGGATCCATCTTGGACAATAAGGAGAACCATTGCTGTTTTACTCATGAACGCTTGTGTGAATTATGACAATAGGATGTAGGGGTGTTTGTCTAGTTTTTCTTTTTGTTTTTTGTCTTTGTCAGGGAAAAAAAATAATAAAGATATTTGAAAAAAATACTGTAGAACATTCATGGCAATGGACAAATGCACAGTCACATTCTGCTCTCCACGGCATCGATATCTCATCCCATATCCTTCTCTGCTTTGTCTACACTATCCATTCCAAATGTGTGTGTCTTTGTGTGTGTGTGTGTGTCTATCTTCTCAATGGAGTGGGGAATTGCAGGAAAGCATTTGAGGTCAGCCCAAGTCCAGTGTGATTGCCAGATCTAAACTCGGATTCGATTTTCCGTTTTCACATCTTCAATGGCGAGTTGAGAGGTGAAAATAAGATTGTAGCTGGTCTGTCACTCTGGCAAACGCCCACACACATCACAGGCTCTCCTCCAGCCTCTGCCAGGATGTGATTGTGTCCAAACTCCTGCTGTCTCATTGTTTATAAATCTAGGTTACAAAACACTAACAGCAGGTGATGTTATACAAGTGTCCTATTATTCAAATAAACTGATTTCATTTCTGGTAGGAAAACACTTCTTTATTCCCACCATCAATGATAGAGGCTCACAAGGAACTTTTCTTGGTATGGTGCAAGGGGAAGGAGACGTAGGACACGATACATTAGACACAAAAGGTAAGTTAAAGGAACCCAGTAACTTGAGTGTCTATTAGAGCAATAGATTAATCGATTTGGAATCAAAATTGGATTATTTTGCTCAGAGGATTTTACTTTTTGTTTTAAATCATCAAATCGGGGGGCGCACGGTGGCCGAGCGGGTATAGAGCACGTCCCCCAGACCAGCAGTGCCGTGGGTTCGCACAATCCCTCCGACTTTTCATCCCGCTTCCGATTTAATCCTGTCGCTCTCTCTCAATAAAAAGAATGAAAAACGGCAGATCAGAATCAGATTTTGTTTTAATAATTATTATACCGGCACAATGAATACTGGTGATATTTGTAGTCTGTTTTTGTGGGTGAAAGATAAAAAAAAACAATTATGTTAATCCTGCTTCACCTCATTCAACAAGTTTTAATGAAAAGAAGATATTTTGAATGATTAAATTTCAACATCCTTATTGTATTTCTATGTTTTCCAGTAAATGGAAATGAAAACGGAAATTGAGATTTCTAAGACAAAAATCAGGATTTTATTTTCATTCCATCTTCAGTGTCTATATACAGGGGCAGTCAATATACTATATACATATACCACTACGCCCACTAGTTTCACATGTTGGGGCTTGACACCATACAATGGTTGCAAGCAAAATCTGCAAGCTAGTCACTGGTCATATTGGTTGAAACTAGCACTGGACATTGTTGCACCTCATGGGGAACCAACCTAATATTGTTCCCTACATTGGAACTCAGAGAATGCAAACCTATATATACTGTTGTCAACCCTCATGCAGGTGCCAATTTAGTTTTTTTTTAAATACTCAAAGGGCCGGTCTGAATGCTCATGCTGTACTGCTAGTGTCGCATGCAGTGAAGCAGCTTTGTCATCCCTGAGAGCAGGGATATTAGCTTGAAACAATATTACCCATGATGCATCAGCCGCATTAACCTTAAGCCGTGATCAAGCCACATCCAATGTCATAACCCTATTACCATTACGACAATAACTCCCCACACTTGTTTCATGGATAGCATTTTCCATTTGGCAGGCATATTTTTTTGGTTCGTCAATTAACAAAATTGTGTGTGTGTGTGTGTGTGTGTGTGTGAGAGCGTGCGTATGTTTGTGTGTGTTTGTGCTAGCATAGTGTTTGCTTCAATTAGTCAGAAGTCGCTTGCCGAATGTTGCAAGGTCGAGTCCACGACATGGTAGCATATTTACTTGGACTGATGTGTTCCATTGCCCTTAATGAAGAACAGAGATACGGCAAAATCATTGGCCATAAAAAGTGAGGTCGCGAGCTTCAAGGGTAGATAATGGGAGGCTTCTCTTCTTAAGGATCTGTCAGGCTGTGATCGGTGACTTCAACTCTAAATGGGACGCATACATCACAGCTGGTGTGGTTAACATGACCCCATACTTTTGAAACAATGCTAAAGGCATTAGGGCTGAACGATTTGGTCCGGAAAGGGAAGAATATAATCTTTTAATTTTCTTTTAATTAAAAGTTTGGTAAACAATTTCGTTAACGAGCAAAAGCTGCGTATGCCTAACGAATCGTATTGCCTGCAAGTATTATTACCTCTAGAGGCAAAACTACACAAGGTGGCAGGTTTTGTTATAATTGGCATCTGTCACAGCGTCAGAATTACTCAGAATCAGAACATTTTATTGATACTTAATGGGAAATTGTGTTAACTCAGCAGTCCCAGCTCACAGACGGTAGGATCGGTAAAAATACAGCAGATTAGTAAATAGCAGTGGTGGAACGCAACAAATTACATTTACTCACATTACTCTAGTTAATTGCTTTTTATGAGTATTTTTGTAATCTTCTGACCAGTTTTTGAAATGTGTAATTTTTACTTTTACTTTTAAATTGTTACATCCCCTCATTTTACTGATTACAAAACATATTGGATGGTGAAAAAAATGTATTTGGCTATGTTAAACCTAACCCAAGGGAAAATGGAAGTGATTTTGAAAGTGATGACATTGAAATGTGTCCCCTAGAGTTCTGAGAAACTTTATTTGGCCCTCACTTGTCTCTATACATGACTATGATTTGAGCCTAGCGTACACAACGTTGGTGAGGGGGAGTGATCACACGACGGCTGCATGCTCTGTGAGACTAAGCCACAGACACAAGACTGTATGGTCTAACCAAATGCGGCGCAGAGCCAGCCTCCACTGCTGTTATTATTTGCTTTCCTCAAAACTGAATTCTGTGCGCCAATGAACTTGAAATAAAAGTCACCAATTTGGAACAACCACACTTGTAACTGGCGAATTGTGTGTGCCCTTTGCAGGAGTGCTACGGTAATGGGACATTAATATGTGAGATGCTGTGTTGCATGCGCTGTTAATTGGTGCCCCAGCAGGGGGCACCCGGCAAGGCGTGGGTTCAAAGTGCTGAAATAAAAGAGCACTTTTCCACCGCCACCGCTGTCTAGGTTGTTCATAATTAAAGCATTGTTTGAGTCTGCAATGATTTTGTTCAAAGGGAAGAAAAAACCTTGTTTACAAAGACACTGTACGATACGTTGTCATCTATTATGCAAGTAGGTTACGCAAGGCTGTGCTACCTTGTCTAAAAGAGTCCACCACATAACTTATCCTATTTTCTGTGTCGAGATGTTAAGATAAGATCAAAAACCGAGTTTATGTGTTATTCAAGGATACTTATGAGTCTAGGGCTGCAACGATTAGTCAATTAATCGATGACTAATCGATTATTAAATTAATCGACAACTAATGCAGTAATCGATGAATCGCTAAGGAGTTGAATCATTGTTATTGTCTGCAGTTTTTGTCCTGACAGCACCACCTGATCTACACAAATGTTATATTACTTGATAATGTCTGAATATCCAAAATATGATTACAATTATTCAACATTCCTGATAAAAATATGAATATGAAGAAAACGAGCATAATTTTAGCGTATACATTAATTGTAATTAACTTGTGTCTGAGTATTTTTTAGTAATGAACTTCGTTGTTGGTTGTTGGGTAATGTGATTCAAAATGGAATACATTTCAAGTTGACATGATTAAAAGAAAAAATATTGAACCGATTAATTAACGAATCGTTTCAATAATCAGCAACAAATCGACTATTAAAAGCATCGTTAGTTGCAGCCCTATATGAGTCTGAAATAATTTGCCATTTGGTACAAACTGCAATCAGTGCTGGAATGAAAACATTTCTCCCTTTCCTCTCACTGTTGATTTGACTAAAGTTTACATCTCTCTGTCTGCTAAAAAACTACCATGTTGCTGTCTCTGATCTATCGCCACGATGTACTACTCCTGAACAGTGAAACGTGAGCTAGATCCCCACGTCATTTGTACAATGACTGGCTCATATATAGTCCAGGAAGGCCAGGATATACAACCAGGACTACTCCTGCAAATAGCTACTGAACTGCACTAGACTATTGTTGCATGTCATGTGTTCTGGGTTGAATTGTGTTCTATATATCTTGCTCTGTTGGACCTATGCAAAGAAAATTCTGTGAGCTTTGCAACATTGACGATAGCAATAAAGTTGATTTCGATTCGCAACAATCTACACTTATTCCATCAAGGGTACATCAAATGCAGCCTACTTGTCAGCAAGGTTGTATTCAACACTCAGGATGAAAAGGAAAACGGATGCTCTTAAAAAATGACTTTGCCTGTAGCCTGGTAAGCAAGAACAATCGTGGATGCACCGCGCACGACTAAAACGATCATTCGGTCTGGATTAAGCAAAAAAGGAGAGTCAATCAAATGAAGCTATCAAATCACAGCACAGTAGGTGTGACAAGTGGCGTGGAGGTCCATGTCTCGTTGCGAACAAAGCCCACCCTAAAAGGGCTCTGATTGGTTCGCCCGAACGTGGACAACAATCTGATTTGCCAGACTGGTTGATCCAGACCGACCGGACCATTTCATTGCGAGTAATGCATGGGCGATCCATTGGTTCTGGCATGCCAGGTTAATTTTCCCAGCGGTACAACCTGTATTTTTTTTTTTGTTTTTTTCATTTAATTCATTCATTATTGTCACATTGTCACCATTAATATTGCAATTAATCCCTGCAGTAGCAATTGTAAGACATCCAATTATGGCAATTAGATATTTATTCAAACGGGTTAAGATTCATTGCTTAGTTAGTGGATTAGTCGTTTTAGACACTAGAGGTGAATAGTCCAGATTATATTCATCAATCCATTAAACTCATTCAAAAATAAACACAGCTTTGGAAGAAGAGAGAGAGATAGTTACGTAGGTTGAGAGAGGGAGAGATGGCAGAGAGACAGTATGACCCATTTAGTGAAAACACAGAAAGGCGTTAGGCATTAAAAGGTCCACATTAATTTAGAGCAGATGCCTCCTCAATTATTAACATTCCTCAGAGGGGATGGATTCATCCTCCTTCCTTCCACAGGCCTGTCCACACTACACATGTTGTAGTAGAAACACCCCCACATATATCTCAAAAGTGGAAATTTAGATCTATTTAGGGCGATCAAGCCATCATTTGATCTGGGTTAAGCAGGTTAAAAAAAAATGTCAAAAAGTGTCAATCAAATGAAGTTATCAAATCACAGCACAATAGGTGTGGCAAGTGGCCCATGTCTCAATTCAAATAAGGCCCACCTTCACAGGGTGCTAATTGGACCACCCGGCAGTCTGATTTGTCTGCCTAGTTGATCCAGACCCACCAAACTGCCTAGTTGCGTGTGATGCGTGGACGATTTGCTGGTTCCGGCTTGCTAGTCTAGCCTAGGGGTGCTTCACAAAAAAAATGATCTGAACTACTATTCTGTTGCAGAAGAGCCTCATACATGGCTCGAGCCAGACAACCTGTGATAGACCTACTAGAGACCCGATAGTAATCAATCAACAATCGCATTTGAATGCTGTTCTGGATTGCATTTCTAGCACTGATATTTTATAATCTTCTAGATTGGTTGTTAGTGATTTATTGATACAATTAATAAGAACAGGGGAGGGTCTGTCAATGACCACAATGCTTGGCCAATCTGTGTGTCTCTAGAAAAGGATATTGGTTAGTACATAAAAAGATCCACAACAATAATTGCAATATTTTCAAACAAATAAAATGTATAAAATAATAAATGTAAAAAAAAATGTGTAATGTTTAAAAAAATTAAAAATATAAAAAAAAAGTACACTAACGCTGTATGATATGCTTTCATGAACCAGTTTGTTTCACTATAGCTATTCTGAAGGCAAAGTATAAATGAAATGCACACACTTGTGTCGTTGATTTGAGAAGCTGTGTGTATCATGCTGTCATTCACTGGAATGAACAATTCCTCCCATAGTATGCTTATGCACCGATCCAGACAGCAGGCTACCTGTGACCTGGACTGTGTACATGGTTCCCCATTCCAGAATAAAGTGGTCAGATTAGAGTAGAATCTAATCTAGCTTTAAGCCATTTCGGAATGAGGACCATTCTATATAGTGGAACCCTAACCCAGCCCCAATGACAGTAATTCTGTTCACTCGAAATAAATACCCAAGTAAACCCTAACGTCATCAAACATGCTGAGTGGTCATTGAAAATTGATCGGGACACACCCTTTAGCTATCAAATACGGGACAAGCCAGTATTTTACGAGACCGGTACCAGCCCTATCATAAACCCCACAGGCCTGGAATGGCCATGGATTGCTGACATTTACCCACGCAGGTCTCACTGGAGAGACTTTGTGCATTGTTGCATGTCCGTGTAGTATGCATGACCTTTCCGTTTGTGTTTCCGCGATCTCGTCTCAATCAGGAGAAGTGACAGGGATCGCCTGACCGATGTGCAAACAAAGGTCGACACAACAACAAGCGGCCCCCCACCACCCCCACTATGAATCCTAAAATGCATCTCCCTCCGCGCGGGAAGAACGGGGGCAAATAAACTCCCCCAGTGAGTCAATGGCCCTTCGTGCCACCTCCATCTATACCCATTTGAGCCATAATGGTGTCCTGGCTCCCAGCAGACCTGAGTTGTAATGAACCAGCAGGCACTAGCCTTCCCAGGAGGCTGCCTCTGTCTGGAACCACACAAATGATGGAGCCGTGGAGCAGGGAGTTTGGAGGGATGATTTCCCCTCTCTTCTCTTGGGTCACAGACTGGTTGAATAAAAAAAATACATTTGTCTTTAACTCATTCAGTGCCAAAGAAGCGCTAGTTTTTGAATAGTACTGCTGAGTGCCAAAGGCACGTTTTCACGTCTGGCTTTCATTGCAAGAAAAAAAAGAAACGTCAATGTCACTTCTGACCACCAGAGGGCGCCATACACCACCTCTCAGGCCATATGAAGGGAGCATGTGGCGGCGCTTGTCAGAAATCAGCATTTCTTAGTGATACTCACCCAAGTTCTGGAGGCTATGATTAAAGAATGGAAACAAGAAGAAATATGTGTTTTGTTTTGTTTTCTGACGATAAAGGAATGTCTGAAATTTCCTTTGCTTTGTGTTTTGTGTACAAGGACACAGAAGTCAACTCACATGTTGTAAAAACTCTGGCACTGGGACGTGCCAAATTTGAAAAGGGCTGGCACGTCGCACAAGTACCTTGCCTGGCATGGGTGTTCTACTTTGCCTTAAACTGATCAATTTTAGAAAGAATGAAAGAAAGGTATAGTTGTGCTTTGACATCCACTGACCAGTCGTTGAGTAGTGTATGTTTTCTATGTTTGCATGGGAAAAAAATCCTAACATGTAGTAGTTGGAAACATCACCTAACCTCCAAACAGAGTTTGAATCCAGTTGTCTGAAACATCAGAGTTGCCCCCCCAAAAAATGAAATATGTGCATATTAAAACTGAACACCCAGCATGCAAGGAGAAGCATATGGTGACCTTTTTCACTGCCACTCATCTCCGCAGGTGAGAGCACAAGATAGTTCAAAACCCATCAGGCCGCACTCTCGAGTAGGGGTCGATAAAACGCTCTAATGTCCCATGCATAGATTTAAGGGTCTACTGGCAGAAACACAATGGCTCAATATTTAACTTGAAATGTGGCAAAATATATGTGGTTAATCAGATGACAAAGCTTAAATTACGATCATACTGTATGAAAACATACAACATGTATAATTATTTTCAAATGGCAGGTTCAAGCTTTTTAAAATACCCTAGTTCTGATTGCAGACTCGGAGGACGTCACGGTATTTTAAAAAAAACATAACCTGTCATTAAAAAATAATTAGAACAAGAAGAATTCAGATTGCAAACCAGCATCGTTGGGGTGCAAAAAAGAATAGTACTCTTAGTGCTAACAGTATGTGTGGCAACTCATTATCAATGCTAGTGCTCGTAAAGTATCGCGATTGCGATTGACGCCACAGGCGAACATGCCAACTACATTTCCCAGCGCCCACCACGACCCGGAAATCTGGTCACGTGACCGCGGTAAGCGCCCAGCAATCTATCGGTAAGTTGGTGATTAAGTATGATTATGTTGCTTATAGGCTACAGAAAGGCACCAAAATGTAATCACTTCAGTTATTCAATTCCAACAACTCCAGATCTGTGAACAACTTTTTATCCAGTTATCCTTGTGACAGACAGACAGACAAACAAACAGACAAACCAATGGTAATTAGAAATATTGTAAACCCTGATGAAGTGTATTGTATTGTCAAGGAGGTGGGCCCAAAATGATCCAAATGAGTTAATTAACATGGGGGACGCGGCGAGCCAGGCAAACATGACAGGGAAACATTATGGGGGAACAACAAAACGGGCAACGTGTACTGGACTTTTTATGCAGAACATCTGGAGTCTGGCAGCCATCTAAATCCTGTTGAATTCACTGAGGGTATAATTTCCAAGAAGAATAATTTTGCAAATGCAGGCAACATAATTCAATCTAATTGGCTCCTTGAGATTGTGAAAATGGGAATGTGCCGAATTTTTGGCATTGCTGGTTCAAACACATTACCCAAAAATTAATGAGGAGCAAGGGTGCCAGGTAATGAAGCACAAGGAAATGAGTGTACGCACTGGGTCTTACATTTCCTGGTGCATGTTCCCCATGCTCCATGTCTGTCCTGCAGTATAATCAAACAAAAAACTAGCTAGCCACAACCATCAATTATATTGATAATCCATCGTCCATTTTTCCTTTAAAATTAGAACGATTATTAACCTGAAACTTTAATTATTAGAATTAGAATATTAATATTGCAAATGTTTTTCTGTTTCCCTATCTCCACTTATTGCTTATCTTGTATTTTTTTGTGATGCTGTGGGGCTTAACAGTATTCAGTATACAAGTGAATGGGCAACACCATGATACTGGGAACAACATATTGGGAACAACGTACTATATTCAACAACACATTTGAGCGGAGAATGCGGCAAACAAAGACATTATTAGTCACTCAGATTAATCGATTATCAAATTAGATGGCGATCATTTCAATAAACGATTATCATAGATTAATCGATTAATCTGTTGCAGCATACAACCCTAATCCCTCATCAACATAGAAAAACATGGCAAGCTCTAATAAATGTCCATAGGCAGAGGAGCTAAGGTGGTCTGCATGGTTCTTAGGTCCAATCACTATCCCTGGTGCTAATTACCACACTTAAGCCCTATGGACCTTAAAGCTCCTCTGGGGATTGTTCGCTGGTAAGGTCGCTCTAATTTTCCCACGCATCACGCCATCAAAGACCAGCTATAGGTAATTCTTTTTAATCTTCAGATGTTTTTGATATCCGCATCTCTCTCTCTCTCCCCACTCCCCCACTCTATCCCTATCTCCCTCTCAGCCTCTTGAGAATTTCTTTGTGCCAATCCTTATTGGGTGTGACCAGAAAGGTTAGATCCGAGCTACACGAGGGAAGTTCTCCATTCCACTGCTCCATTTTTCACTTATCTCTTCATATTTGGTCATAAAACTCCCCGATAATACGCTGCTGTCTGGCCAATTTATTAGAGCCTTTAAAGAGGAACATCCATCGCTGCAGGCTGATACTCCCTCGTCACATTCTCACCGCTATAATATCAGGAATCGCACACATCTTATATGACCTATCCGTGACATTGACTGAAAAAAATTTAAAATTAGAAATTAAACAAAAAAATAACTAAACTACAGGCACTCAGAGATTGCAAACCTGCGCCGTAGTGGTACACAAAAATAGTACTGACACGACGATCTATTACACCGGTCGTTAAACTGTCCTTTCCTTTCGATTTGAATCAAAACACTGCATTTCAGCCGAAGGAACATTATTAACCGTTCCGGGAACAATATTTTTTTGTTCTAACCGGTTCAGGAACCAGGCTCGAAGAGTAGTAGCCTGGCGAGCCAGAACCCACGCATCATCCGCACATCGCTAGACGTTGCATAAACATGCGCGCCCGCGGAAGCTGGCGCTGTTGGACCTAACCAAGCACTCAGATTTTTACATGGAAACATGTCATTGGCCACCCCATGCCCTAACCAGGTAAGGAAATATCCATCCATCCATCTATCTGCTGGTGATGAAGTATGATTATGTTGCTCGCCGCAGCTGCGAGAAAAGTGGGCATATGTGACATCACTACGGAGAATGGGGATCGTTCACCCGTTAATAATAATGAAGTATGACTATTATGTTACTTGTAGGCTACAGAAATACACCAAAATGTAATCACTTCTCTCGCTCGTCATTTCCAACAACTCCGCAAAATTTCATCCAGATCCGTGCTCAACTTTTTCAGTTACCCAAGTGACAAAACAACGCGACCAAAAGCGTAACCTGCTCCGCGGATCCACCCCGGCGCAGGTAAAAATAGTCAATCCCATGCTGGTATGTTGTAGGTTCGCTTTCCCTCACCGCTTTCTCGCATGTCTGCTCCCACTTCTTCACTCCCTTTTTTCTTAACTCTGAAATAAAAAGCTGAAAATAGCCTGAATAGGCCACAAAAATACACAAAAATGTATAACGTACAATATGGATTGAATAGGTAGCATCTACTGGATTGAAGGTCCAATCCCTTAATAGCAAATAAATCAAATTTCCACAGGATAAATTGGTTCCCTGTTTTGCTGTAATCTCATGATATTTTGGAGCTCCCAAATTCTCCACCCTTACCCTGTGAGCTTCCAATGCAAGTGAAGGCATACGTGAATACCTGTAGTACATCCATCTACATACGTGAATACCTGTAGTACATCCATCTAGCTGTGTGTGGCACCAGGGGTTAGGAGGAGATGGGCCGTTCTCTTCCTGTGCCCGCTACGCTCATAAATCTACTTTATGTTGTCATTACTTACTGACAGAGTTAGGAGGCTGCTGGGGGAAATGGAAGCACAGGAGGTGGGGATGGTGTGTGCACTGCAGCTATTGCTATGAAACATGGCATAATAGCATACATACAAACATACACACACATACATATGGTCATATACATCCCCATGGTTCAGTCCATGCCTGCACAATTCTGTATTAACTCAGCGCCAAGCACCTACAAATGAACATAAGATCTCAAAAGACAAGGAAGTCATACACACAATCTCTCTAGAAGGGAGAGGTTATCTGCATTACATGAATACGTTTTGACTTTTCAGGGGGTTTTTTGTACAGTATATATGGCAGACTTTTAAATATCCATGGCAATTTATTGGTGTGAATCTTTGGCAAATAACAGGTTAATCATAAGCAAGTTAAGTTCCTTGCTGACTGTTGAGTACTGAGCCCATCTACAAGGCTGCCCCATCACTACATAGTGGGACATTCTGTTATATATCCCAGTAACAGTGCATTATCCTTGCTGTGTCAACAGCCTCGGCAGACGCGGAGTCGAGAGGTTGAGGCTTTGTATTTCCTGACTCATACAAGGCCTCTGTGTCTTGATCTCTCTCTGGCTCTAGTAGTGAAGCTTGTCAACAAGCTTGTCACTTTTGCTGGATGCACCAGGGGAAATGTTAATATAAACTGAATAACAATTATTTTGATAATCAATTAATCGGCCATCTTTTCTGAAGGAGGGGGAGGAGACAGGTGCCAAAGATGTCGGGGAGGGGAAGCGAACCTACGTTGAACAACAGGGACCAAACAAGGAAACGGTTAATCACTGTTGATTCATCGATTATCAAATTAGCTGCCGATTAATCCAATAATCGATTATCATCGATTAATCCATTAATCATTTGCAGCTCTAATATAAACCAATAATAGGATCAAGGAATTTCAAGAAATGGCTTGATCCTATTGTAGTTAAGGCTGCCCCGAATCAGACAGTGTAGTTTGCAATGTGGACAACGCAAAAAGAAACCGGGACCTGTATTTTTCCGCCACCTGCATGTGTTAGAATTGAAGTCTGAAATGTCTCCTTCACAGTCAACATGTGTAAGTCGGTGTAGTGAATACGTTACATCTGTTTTACGGCGTGGCGTGTACACACGTGTGTAAGTCGGTGTAGTGAATACGGTTACATCTGTTTTACGGCGTGGCGTGTACACACGTGTGCGCAGCATGCGGCAGGCGATCATTTAAATGGGTATCCCTCGTCGCCGGCGTGTTGCCGTTAAGTTATGGCCACAGCCGTGGCAGGCAATTATTTTTATGAGTATGGGTAACCTTTATCGGTCACAAGGCACCTGGCAGGTTGCCTCTCACAACACATCGGTGCTTCCAAACAGCCGAACAACGACTTCACCACATAGATACACACTGTGTGGAGGCAGCACCTCCACACAATAGGGTGTGTTATAAATGAATCCAATATTAATTGTAGTGAGTGGTGCCTAACATTGGTATTAATTATGATTATATGTATCATTATTATTGCAACATAGTTGTGTTTAGAACACTATATTAGGCATATTGTATACTACTACTACTACTACTACTACTACTACTACTACTACTACTACTACTACTAATAATAATAATAATAATAATAATACAATGTGATAAATACAAGACATCTGATTTAACATATTTTGGCCAAGATAAAGAAGAGTTATGAATGCAGGTAATTTACATAATAATTATGATCATTATTTTTATTTGACACTTAGCAGTTCTAATCAATGTCTTTTTTACATGCATGTTGCAAATAAAAAGAAAACGCATTGGGAATTTTACATTTGCTTATTAACCCATTCAGTGCCAGTTTCAAATATAGCATGTCCCAGTGCCAAGCATTCTTCAACTTGTATGTTTTTTTTCAAGACCCATAGAAAATGAAGTTCTGTGTTCTCGTCAACAGCACACATACCAAAGGAAAAGTTTGATTCTACCTGTTTCCATCCTTTATAGTAACATTTGGGCATCTTATTTGTGACAAAATCCTGAAAAAAACAAACAAACAAAACGGGTGCAGTACCGACTTTGTCCAGCAGGTGACACCCAGAGGCGGTCTGTGGCGCCCCACTGGCGTACAACCGCCTCTATTTTTATTGCAAAAAAGCCAAAAGGTGCCACCCTATTGTTGGCACTGATTGAGTTAACAGTTTCATGACATTTCCACATCAGAACACGCCTGATCAATCTGTGAATAGATTATTTCAACACATCAGTGTTTCAACGGTGTCCATTTTCTGATGAATAAAACTTGCACACGCTGCCGTCCAGTGTATAATGTGAACAACAGGTTTATAATGTGCGGTTTGACCAAAGAACAGTGAAGGAATGCGTTATGGAATGCGTGAAGGAATGCGTTATGGAATTAATCCTAGGTATAACTGAAATGTGCTGCATTTCTTGCTGGTGGACAATTCAGCTATTTGTTGAATATATATATGGGTTGAGGAATTATGGTGTGAACAATATAGCATTAAATGAAGCATGATCTCCTGCCAGGCTTTTCTTAGTTGCGACACAATTACGATTGTGGACTTTTGATTTGTGGTGTCCTAGCTAACATTGTCAAAGCCACCCCCAACACTGAGCGCAAAGGACTTAATCATTTCTGAAACCTTGGGTTGTGAAAGCCCCAAGGTTTTGTTATTGCAGACATAAAATGTGCCCAACACACAAATAATATTCCAAAAGAAAAAAAAAGATAGAAGGAAAAAGACAGATTGTAGATTCCCCCAAAAGGTTGAAAAGGTGGCAAAGGTTGTGAGGCGAAGGTTAGATTGTATTCAAGATGGAATTGAATCAGGAGACCCTAATAACCTCAAATAGTTTGAAGAGACCAGGTCTTATGATATGACATGAATATTGGATAGGTTCTACTCTATATGCATGAGTGGTGTGTGAGAGAGGGAGAGAGAGTGGGGGGCTCGAGAGATACATTGCCATGTTATATTATATTGTCATCAGAGAAAATAAGGCACATTTCAGCCACTTCTACATAGTATATACAATGTTTTGTTTCCTAGTTAGATTCTCATTGGATAATGATTGTGCTAAAATACTAATTCTTGACAGTCTATACAGATGAATTACTGCAAAAATACAACTAAAGACCCAACTCCAGTTCTGAGAACAATGTTTTATACATATATATAAAATATTGATATTAGGATTATTTTTGTGAACAACTCGAAATGTTGAAATGAAACACCTCTGCTTAGTTCATTTATTCAGCGACAGTGTCACTGAAGCAAAACCGAAATGACAACTGAGGTAAGCGAAGCACATCAGACGTCACACATCGACAGCTTTGACGAGGGACCGTGCTGAAACTATTTGGTTCGATCAACGCCGTGGGTGGAGAAAGAGGAGGATCTGCCAACACTAATGAGAGGGCGAACATCCACGGCACAGCGGGATGAATCACGTCTCGGTGCGACAGCTGCGAAATGATGACGAGGGGCACGGCAGCGACGAAGAAGGGCCCCCTGCCTTCACAACCTGTTTCTCCCTCAACAGGCCTTGAAGTCTCCAACACCTTCATGTGAAGTGGCTCTAGTGAGCGGCTCTCAACAACATTAAAAAAATCCCCCAACGTGTTCTTTTGCAACATGTCAAGAAAGCACAAATGTGGTTTGACATATTAGTACATTATTAGTATACAAGATACATATTAGTACACTAGAGGATATGTGAATTGCGTATTATCATTATTATTATTATTATTATTAAAAATATTATTTATATATGAACACATTGCTCACTCTGGTCACTTCTGGGTCACCCAGCCTGAGGGTCAGCCCTACGTTCCGAAATCCCTATGTTGCAAAAGCCCTATGTTCAGAAAAGTTGAGTCTTTTAGGGGTTTGGGTTGGGGTAGTGGTTAGGGAAGGGGTTGTCTATGGTGATATGTTATTACCTGAGCCGGGGCTGTGCCCCATGAAGCAGGTTATGTTTTTGGTTGTGTTCATTGGTTGGTTTGTCCCCAAGATAACTGAAAAAGTGCACGGATCTGGATGAAAGTTTGCAGAGTTGTTGGAAATGAGAAACGGAAGAATTGATTACATTTTGTAGCCTGTAAGTAATATACAGACACAGGAAGTGCGTTACACCCGGCGGGACAAATCTCAGCCTCCTGCATTTTGCGGGAAAACGTGTCTATTTGCCCCATCACAATAGATGTGAAGTGGTAAGGTATACCACTTAACCGTACGTATACTTCACCATACTTGCTACCACCAAAATGTCTGCCACCACCGAGCCACGACATCACCGTGCAACAGCCCTATTGGTATAATTCATTCTTCCGCAGATAAAGAAAGATAAAGATAAAAAGCAATAGGAATGGGTGGTGATGTAAATGAAAGATTGAGGACAGAGAAGAGCAGCAAAGGGGGTGAAATTCAATTGAGCAAATGCACGGTGCTGCCCTCAAATGTAGCCCACGCAACATTAAGCCGAGCGGTCCAGCCACTTTATTAGGTTTGGCGAACCGGACTTACCAAAGACGCCCCCAGCCTCACCCGACTGCATACTGATGATCGATGACCTCGAGGGATTTGACCCGTTTATTCCATAAATCACAGCACGGTTTAATGCACAACCGCACATGATTCCGGGGGCCCCGAAAGACTTCCGCACATATTGACCCATGCTGCGACAATCAATCTGAATTTGACAATCGCATGTAGTGAACCGCTGTAAACGTTTGGTTGCCACTAACTCACACAGTTTTACACAAAGCCCACCAGGGACGTTGGGGGGCGCCCACCAGCCGCTGGGCCGTTGTATTATTATTTTGTGTGTTTATTGGCAGACGAACAGCAGCTCACGACCACTTTCATCAGGGAGCTGTCCGTCAGGGAACCTATGGCGCGAAACACACATTTTCTCCACACACAACAAAACCACTGAGGAGGAATGAGAGCAAAATAGGCTGCTGTGCATTGACACACTTTTAAATGAGGAACTAACATTACTGAGGAAAAATCAAATCATAAATGTGGAAATCTAAAAATAATTAGCCAGTTTATTTGCATCACTGTCCTAGCAATGGCATTAACAAGTGTCTTGTGAAGGTCTAGTAATAATCAATTCAACATATTCACTCAGTTTGTATACAGGAGTTCGGCAGGAAGTTCCGGTAAGAATTCTAGACTGAATATGACTTCCGGTGTTGTCACATCGCTGTGTTTTCACTTGTTTCAACGTATCTATTTAATGGGAGCACACACCTATTGTGTTAAAGAAAAATGATGGTGGTAACTTGTGCTGTGTATTCCACGCTCAAATGTTCTAGTGCAGATCTTTGCCTCACAAACGCATGATTCAATAATCTGTTATTACTAATTATTGAGCAAAAATAACTTCAAGGATTTCAATTTTGTTTTCTGCTACCAGACACAGGGGGATGAACACTGGAACACAGGACTAACGCTGATTGATGGTTTAAATACAGTCCATGGTCAGAGCCAGTGTAACGGCAATTATAGTGTTGACATGTTGACAGTGGCTGTCACACCAATTTAACCAAACACATAAACACTTGCAGAAAGATGGGTGTGTTGTGTATGAGAAAAGGCTGTATATAGGCTGCACGCAGGACTGTCACTCACTGCTAACGCAAAACATGTCTGACTCCTTGCAGGGCTATGTACAGAGATTATTACATGGAATGGATTATTTACAATAGAAATTTACATTCAGAAGCAGAGCAGTTTAACAGTTGAAAATTCAAAGTCTCATTTTAAACATTCAATGGTTCCCTCGTCAATAACATTGCTAAATGGTAGGTAGGCTCTCAATTTGTTGATGTTTATTTTACTTTTGCTGTTTTTTGTTTGTTTCACTTGACATTTTATTGTTGTTTTTTATGTTTTATATGTGGTTGTGTCATGAGATGAACTTGTCCATTCTGAATTTCTCTCTTGAGGAGACAATACATTATTATCTCTCTCTCTCTCTCTCTCTCTCTCTCGAGAGAGAGAGAGAGAGAGAGAGAGAGAGAGAGAGAGAGAGAGAGAGAGAGAGAGAGAGAGAGAGAGAGAGAGAGAGAGAGAGAGAGAGAGAGAGAGAGATGGGGACATGCAGTATACTTAGGTCGGTGAGGGAAAGCACAAGATTGTATGGGGCTGGATGCAGCAGTCCAAGCAACTGCACC
>OMKY01231599.1:0-10305 GCA_900302395.1 Bregmaceros cantori | reverse complement strand
ACATACACACAAAGTAACACACACACACACACATATATATATATATATATATATATATATATATATATATATATATATAAAACTATTTTAGCTCCACGAGTCTCCGCCGTCTCGTCGACCTATTTGGATAGGATACTTATAGCGTTTGTATCCGATTCCGATCTAACGCCTACCATTCCTGGTCGCGCCGCTCGATTACATTTTAAATAAAGTTGCGGAAAAAAAAAATCAGATCACAAAAAAAAAATCAGATTCCGTTTAGCTCTTCCGTGTTCGGCTCTGCTCCCCCGATCATGACTCAGGAGACTCAGCAGAGCTCATCTAGTGGAAAAATATACCATACTTCAGAAGTAAATGCTGGTCTAAAGAGTGGTGTATTAACGGAAGTTCTGACTTCCGACGTTCGCCTATTGCCCAAAGCCAACCCCGTTCCGACTCAGATTTCGGAATCCTGCAGGAGTTGCGGCCGGGCGCGGGACAAACTATTTTAGTTGCAGGCGGGAGCGGGACTAAAATTACAATTTTTTTGCGGGACGCGGGCGGGCGCGGGACTGAACACTGCAGGAGCGGGCGGGCGCGGGGCTCTAGTCCGGATGTTCTTGATTGATACCAAACGTAATCAATGCTGATTGATTTCGCTGGCTGATTCCTGAATTACCCATTACAGTCTCCAATAGGAAATGGGCTTTGTCGTTTAGGCTTGGAGTTAGGGTTAGACCAGAGGCCCAACCCTATCAAAGGAACAAGTGAACCACATTATGAGGAAGATGACAACTGATCACCTCATAGACCACATAGAAATAAAATAACTTTACGCAATCCAATAATAACAAATTTAAAAAGCAGTGCTGCCTCTGTGGCACAGTCGGTTAGACTGCTGCATCCAGCATATATACTGTTTTGTGCCTGCGGTTTATGGCATCTACTGCAGGTCTTCTTTGCCCCACTCTCCCATCCCATTTTCAAGCTAAATCTGTCAATAAAATGAGAAAATGGTGCATGCCGCGGAAAAATAAACATAAAAAAACAAGATCAAAAAGCTGAGCCTTAAAACTGTAACGTTACATCAGTTGCTCCCAAACCGGCCCATCAAAACTCACAGAGCAGGTAAGACTACTCAAACAATGGTGTGGCCACATCATCAAATGGTCAAATCTTGACGTACCAACCACTTCTGAGGATCTTTTCCTTTTGACTGTGATCTGAACTGTGAGTGCCTCACCCTGGACACTCCACTACCATCACTAAGGAATGCATATATTAATAAAGGTAGCAACCCATCTTATTGTGGTTTGCTTTTGGGTCTGCCATATTACAATCTGATGTAGAATCAGGTCCGTGTATCGCCGTTCAGGAAGAGATTGTGCAGACAGTAAAATCTGCTCTTTGGTTTAGGTCATGATAACAGTCCACTAAGGCATGGAGGGTCGGATGATGACGTCTTCTATAAGCTTCTGTGAGTGACAGTAATATACGTGCTCGTGATTAGTTGATTGGAGAAGTGAAGTGAATTCTGACATACATTTTTATATAAAACATTAGAAAAATGTGTGCCAAGAAGCTTCGGGAGGTTCCAGGAAAGTGTTACGGTGGCGCTTCGGCGCCACACTCCATAGCCTGGGATTTGCAGCTAGAGGGCGCTATGCCCGTAAGCCGCTGGGCGCCAGTCCCAGGAGGAGCCACGAAGAAGAATATTGCTAATGCTAACGACTAGCAGCTGTGGCTCTATTTAGCCAGCGAGTTCGATGCCGATCGATCTGCTGGCATTGTCTTGGATACCAAGAGGCTGAGTATCATTTTACTTATCTCTAGTTAACTACTCCGGCTCTACCCCATGCGGTTATGGGTTTCGGCCGGCAGGCGGGAGTTTATGTGGTAATACGATCTTCTACTCCCGCCTGTTCGTGCGTAGCTCCTCTAACAGGCAACCCATAGCATGCGACTCTAAACATTCCGTAGTCTCCTATCCAATACTTTATTGGTTAGGGGCCAGCTACCTGTGATTATCCCATTTGTCAAGTTATGGCCGTCCCGAGCCATTACTACTCGTACGAATTCCATCTGTGAATATGAGGCTAGCTAGTACGCACGCAGTCGCATCTCCCGCTTGTCTGTTTAGAGCTAAATCCCTCGTGAGTCCAATCCTACTCACGATTATTCAGCCAGTATCTCTGGCGTATCATGAGAGTCCCGCAACACTCTCTCTCTGGGCTTAATGCCCAGTTGGCATTGTATCCAGTAACACCAAGCACGCACCGTTAACATGCATCCATACACCCAACTCCTATCTTGCATGTTTAATGTTAGTTGTAAACAACTACCATCGAAATTCATAACAGAGAGTTGGTCATAGAAGGATGGTGGAGGCTTGGTGGTTCTGGAAGGGCTTCACCCTGGTCCTTGATTCCCCCAATCGCTGCCTGAATCTGGGAGAAGGGTAAGCCTGATTATATGATGTCCGGGAGATGGTTGTTGTGTAGTCAGCAAACCACGACATACAGATGGGGCTCTCCTCTTCATCTGGAGATGAACTGTAACATGAGTTTCTAGCGTGTTGTCTTTGTCACCTTCCTTGGTTAAAGTTAGGTAGCGATGGACATTTGGGCGTCTGTGTGTGTGCGTGTTTGTACTATGCATTCATACAAACACACACACACACATACCTACACCAGACTATCCTGCTTACGCATCAGCCTGCCACCCACCTAGAACACACATAGACACAAATACACCCAAACACACACACACACACACACACACACACACACAAACAGCAGGAACACAGATACAAGCTTGCACATTTATAAATAGATGAGCATCTCTGTGGATGTGTGTGTCTGTGTCTGTGCATGTGGATATGTGTGTAGGCTGCTTGTACGTACACACACACACACACACACACACACACACACATACATATCCAGAAGAATATACATACACATACCATGTGTGTGCATGGTAGAGTTTGTGTGTGTGTGCCATCAGTGGTTGCATGACAAAATTGAGACTGACAGATGTAGCCTTTCCGCTCACTTGCATTAACATTGATGTATTCCCACCAACCATTCACAATTCTCTCTCAAACACACACACACACATATGCACACACAGAAACACACCTCACAGACACACACACATGTCACAGACACATGCAGATAACCACACGTACGTACACACACACAACACAACCTGAACCGGCACACTTAAAAACACACACACCCAAAAACACAGACACACACGTACACAGCCGTGATAGTTTTCTGGTAAGAAAAAAAATCCACATACCCACACACCACACTGACACACAGGATCGCACACACACATACTCACACACACACGCACAGATTCCGAAGTCCCACCCCCTGCACAGATGCAGCAATTACTAAATGCTAGTTCCCAGGTAAAGTAACAACAGACCAAAGCTTGCAAGCACACACAAACTTGTACACGCAAACTTGCACACACCCACACACACGCACGCACGCCTACATGCACGCACATCCGGTCACTTCCATGGAAACAAAAGCACTTTTTAGCACGGATGTACTACCATGGCTACTTGTGCGTGTCTTTGCTTTCATTCTGTTTGCTCTTGGTTTTCTTCGTATTCCCAGGGAGCGGATAAAACTGGTCAAATCATCCAAATTTATGGGCAATTTTGAGGCAATTATAAGTTTGCAAAAACAGCATAACAATAACTAAAAAGCTGCTTTGGCTTGCCGTTTCCCAACTGGTGTGCCGCGTTCCAAGGCTAAAGACACGGATTGGCTATTATTACTTCCTCAGTTTAAGTTAATATATAACTATTGACGCTGTTTAAAGGTGTAAACCACTCGTTACACCCTTTGGAGACAGATCATAGACTGTATATAAAAATGGACACCGCATTCGTGCGGTGTCCGTGCCTACTTCCGGGTTGGTATGGGCCTCAGGCTGGCGGAGCCTAGTCTCAGAAAACCGAGACCTATGGGATTTCCAATACAAATATTCCAATCTTGGCAGCCTGTTTTAAGCAATTTAAAGATTTTTAATGTATATTGCCGGGATAATTATTGGTTAATTGTGTGAGGAGTGGGGTTATAATTTCACAAACGCGTCAGATTTGGCGTTAATATTTTTTATTTCAGCTCCCATAGAATCCCATTCATTCTGACTTTGTTGTTGTTGTTCGTTGGCGCCCATAGCATACAGTACCTCTGGAACAAGTCGCGTGTGGGTGTCTCTCTCTCATATACTGTATAGCCCTCTATATATTATATTATGTTGCTCCGTTGCCACCAGAGCTCAACGGATTGCTAAGCGTTTGACCTACGGATAAACTGACAGATTAAACAACCTACGGAACCGGATGAAAGTGTCCGTGTCCATTATCAATGGAGGGTATAAATGGGCCATAATTTGTAGGGTACAGGTACGCGCAGCATTGCAAGTTCTCCTCTCTTTGTTGACTGTTCAGCACTGCCGTCCCCCGATCTCGCTCGGCCCACTTTCAGAACTAACCCTGCCAATAAAGACGAAAAAAATTAAAAAGTTCCATGTTGCAAATCTAATACACATGGCAGCATTACATTCACACATACAGACACACAACATGACCAGCTCGACCATTCAGGTGGCACACGGATATCGCGATCAAGTGATTCTGTCAACAATTGAGGTGCCGGCGTCTAAAGACGACCACTGTGGGTGGTCCGGATATTAGAGACGGCAAAATCTGTCCTGGCACTAATCCTCTGGCAGAATAATACATTATGAAGGGCTTCGGGACTTTAATGGATTTCCACCAAATTTCAAATACTCTGGCAAAAAAAAAAACGAGAAAGTACTTTGAGGCCATCCGAGCGTGGCGGCGGTATCGCATTGTCGTCGTCGCCGCTCTCATCTCCCCGTGACGCTATCATCGGTTCCCGGGCGCCGTCACGTTCCGAGCTGCCGACGCCTGAACAATGGGGGCAGAGAGGGAAGTGAGTGGAAGCGGTTGAATATTCATAAGCAGGATAAGCGGGCATGGGGGACGTTTTGCCGCTTTATCGCTGCTAACAGGATCTAAGCCCGGGTAAAACGCGCTCCATCCGCCCCAAATCACTCCCAGAGTGCTCCTAGCCAAATAAATAAAGAATTGCACAAAACGAGTCGACAGAACAGAGGAATTAAGTCCCTCGATTTGAACCCTGGGTGATCTTAGCCCTTCTGTCTCTTTCCTGCCCTCTTTCTTCGTCTCCGTGCATTCATTCTAACCCAATGCAGCTCATATGCAACACAAATAGCGTGTACTATGACCATTTTGTCCCTTGGTTCTGTCAATAATGGTGACTAATTGCAAATACATGTTTCTTCCCTTCTTTCTTATTGCTAGTAATATAAAGGCAACACGTTCAAAATGACAGGAGGTGTAAATATGATTGGTCCAAGAAAGTGCAAATCTTTTTTAATATTAAAAGTATGAAGATTGGTACAATTCAAGGGTTTTATTTGTGTAATGACAAAAAAATATCGTTGGCTGAAAAGGTATATTCCAGTTTGCCTTTCTTGGGCCAGTTTTATTTTTCCATTGCATAAAGAAATTTGAATTCTGTCTTAATTATGAATTAATTAAGAGTAATTGCATACTAGTTGTTGCCCTCAAGTGGTTGAAAAGTTAAGGATGTGCCTGTTTGCTTATATTGAAAGGCTATGGGTAGTGTTGTACTGTTCAATGTTCTGCTTCTGTAAAGACCCCCTTGTGTTTCTCTGCATGATAGCGCCACATAAATAATAGTTTGACTTTTGACACATCATTTCTACAGAACATCTCGTGGATCTTCAAACATCAGTGTAAATTGTACAAAAATGGTTGGCACTGAAAGGTGTAATTGCCTGGAAAACATGTTTTTTAGTGAGTTTCAGTAAAACTTTTTAAGGTGTGTTGGCACTTGGCATCTTTGAAAATGAGTGAGTGATCAGTATTAAATTAGGCAACAATGCCCAATAGTAATTCATCATCTTTAGCTCACTGCTGTGTCTTTTGTTTGTATCGTTTTTTTTTCCATATTTCCATACCTCCATTTAATATCCCTTAGGCCTTTAGTATCGATGGGTTGGGATAGCTAGGTTATTAAAAAAGAACTCTGAACGGTGTTATGAATGGGTTCATGAATAAAAATGTTTTTTTTTATTCTGCAGACTTCAAGTTTTTCCCGGACTGCGAGTCGCCACGTGAGGAACGATGGGAAGTCGATATCCATTGTTTTCACAGCACACACAGCTCCGCCGAGCCGTGTCCGCGTAACACCTCTGACCTGCCGACATGCTCGAGTCAGCTCTTTCTCCAAGCACGGGCTCGCTTCCTGCGAGATCTCACTTCGGCCCGTAGCCTATCGCCGTTCCCACTCCCACAACCTCCCTTTTCCCCGAAGTATTCCGGGTGAAAAAGGGAAATGACCTCGTGCGGTCTTTCATGTACTCCCTCGTGGCTCAGTGCATGTGAGTGTGTGTTCTGTGTGTTTCTCCTGGCTTGCGAGATGGGTTATTTATTTAATTTGACACTTTTTACATTACGCTTACACAAATCAATATTCGACGGAGGTTGAGACGGGGGAGAGCGTTGACCGCAGCAGGCGTGTGATTAATTAAACGTAGAGATTGACGCCTTACCTCGGGGAGGTCGTGCGAGCGTGCCGGGCCGCGCGCCGCTGACTGCGCACAATCTGGTGACTAATGGCAAACAACCTCAGTAAGCATTCGACTGTTCCGTTCGCATTCCTGCATCGATTTATTCACAACGACGAGGCCTGCCCCACCCCCCCACCTGGGGGGGGGGCACTGCTCTCCGCGCATAAACACGTGTTTAGCGTGTTTAGTGTGCTAAATAAATGCTGTAAAGTTTGAGAGGCGACACTCACTCACGCCGTGGCGCGCCGCCCGCGTCGTGGCTGCTGTATTATGCATGCAGGGCAACCTGTTGAGGGTTGCTTCTGGAGGACATGGAGGCCGCTCAGCGGCGCAATCCTACCAGCTTCACAAGACATAATGGGCTGAGATAAATGAGTGGTTCTACTACTCGTTATCACAAAATCTATATAGATAGCTAGATAGGTTTTTGTCTCTTCTTCTGTTTTTTTTTTTTTTTATTTTTATCTCTTGTAAAGCGACCTTGGGTTCCCTGAAATGCGCAATATAAATTAAAGTTATTATTATTAGAGGTGCACCAATCCGATCCTCAGATCGGTGATCGGGGGGGGGGGATCAGACTTTTTCCCAAGGATCGGGACTCATGATTTTGTCCCGATCAGGATCCGTAAATGAGTCCGGGAGCCAAATGACTGTTTATTTACTTTGACTATTATTGACAATTGTGCCGAATAGTTTGGGCACTACCAACTTTTGCAGGATCAGAACTCTGTATCGGGACTCAGTATTGGGGATCGGGACTGGGTACCGGAGATTGGGATCAATCATTAAAAACAAAGGATCGGGATCAGATTGGGAGCTAAAAAACGTGATTGGTGCACCGCTAATTATTATTATTTCATCTCCAAAGGGGAGTTATATTTTGTTGAATCAGGAGAAAGAGTCGGGTAACAGATTAACAGGAACGACCTGCTATAACCGCAATATCATAGGATACATGCATGACAGATCAAACGGCTGCAGGGGGAAGAGAGGTACAGTAACACAAGCTCTACATGTCATCATTGTAAAGTCTAATTGCATTAAGGCCAGCACTGTGGTGCACTGCTGCCTCACAGGGTTACACGCCTCCATTAAGACATTCCTCCTTTTTGACGGTTCTTCTCTCAGATAGCTTATTTGGAAGTTCTGCGGCTCCGACATGGTACATTTGCTGCCCAGACACAGAAGTAGCGCTGTTCCGACATAGAAGGGGTGCGGTTGCGGCATGTCGGAAAGGCCGTTCGTAAGCCATATCGAAATGCCAGCACTGACGTGCAGTGGGGAGGAACCTTGCAGGTAGATGATCGCAGTGGAAAAACGACGAAATTGTGGTTGCCACAACCCCCCACAGCAAGAAGGTCCTCGGTTGGAATCCCAGCTCGCCCAGGTCCTTTCTGTGTGTACCCCGGTTTCCCCCACCACCAAACCCTTGCTATAGTTTACTTGCTTCAGTCAATGCCCCCTGGCCAAGGCACTGGCCCCAGGATCTGGAGTTGACATCCCAGGAGCTGCACCGCGGCTGCCCCCTGCTCCTCAGGGATGGGTTAAATGCGGAGGAAGCATTTCACTCTGCATGTATATGTGATTAAATAAAGTACCTTTAGTTTTAAACATAAAGGATCGGCTCCCCTGATAGCATCCTAGCGGCATTTTTTTTTTCACACACACACACACAATACGTCCTTCAGCCGATAATAGTGATTGTCACATTTGTCAACATATGTATTATTTGTAATCTTGTAAATGTGTTTATGAATATGTGTGTGTGTGTGTGTGTGTGTGTGTGTGTGAATAAAATACATTTCTTGTTAAACAGTAATTGAAGGGTACATGAATGAGAGAAGAATGAGAGGCTTCTTGCAGAAAAGAGCCATCAGGACCTCTACATGCCATCATTGTGAAGTCTAATTGCTTTAAGCATTCAGGATGTGCTTCATTAATAGCACCCTTGCAACCACTTTTTTTGAACACAGAATACATCCTTCAGCGGATGATAGCTATTGCCACGTCAGTTAACCGTGGACTTTGTTACGGTTCCTGGTGGAGGTTATATGAAAACCACCACCAGCGTACAGTGTAGGTGTATGTGAATTAGGGCAGCAACTTTATGATTATTTTAATCGATTAATCTGCCATTTTTATTGTCGATTAATCGATTAGTTCATTTTTCCTTTAAAATTGGAACGATTATTAGCATTAATTATGATTCGCTATCTCCATATTATAGTAATAGAATGAAAGAAGCTACTCTTACGGGCTGAATTATAACATACTGGGCTTTCATGGAAGCTTACGGGGACGTAAATCGAGAGTCAGGAGTTCTCTTCCCGTGCGACAACTTTGCCGCATGTCTCCACCTCCTTCTTCGCGCGTTTCCAGCTAATCCTGACAAAAAGCAGAAAATGGTCTGGAAAAAATACAGAAAACAAGACGTCAAAACCCATTTTTAGAATGTAAAAAAAATTTGAATCACAACTTTTCCTAGTAAGTAGAGATACTGTTTTTTTTACATTATAAGCTGTTGTAATTAGATGTAATCAGTGATGGCAAAAGTACCCACATTTCTTACTTAAGTCAGAGTAAAATACAACTCGAGTACGACTACAAAGTACTGATCCAAATATCTACTCAAGTAGAGTTACAAGTACAGGCTCAGGAACATACTCAAAAAGTATTTTTGAAAGTATAAAGTAAAAAATAAAAATATATATAAAATGCAATTTTTGCTAGTCTCACAATGTTTGAATGTCTGAATAAATAGTTAAAAACCTAGCCTAACTTAATTCACTTAAAGTTCATAAATCCCGCTGTCAAACATTGAAATTAACATCTGTTGGCATTTTATTGTACACAATGTTTTCACAACACCCACCGACGATAATCCCGATATTGTATTTGGTACTAACTGAAAAAGGTTGAGCACGGATCTTGAAATTTTGCAGAGTTGTTGGAAATGACGAAAGAAGGAAGTGATTAAACTTCATTATCATTAATATGAACGTCACCGGAAGTGACGTTCAGAGACCCAAAGTACCCTCGAACTCGTCAATTTTGTCGTCTTGATGTCTAATGTTGTCGTCTTGATGTCTAATTTTGTTATCTTGATGTCTAATTTTGTCGTCTTGATGTCTAATTTTGTCGTCTTGATGTCTAATTTTGTCGTCTTGATGTCTAATTTTGTCGTCTTGATGTCTAATTTTGTCATCTTGATGTCTAATTTTGTCATCTTGATGTCTAATTTTGTCATCTTGATGTCTAATTTTGTCATCTTGATGTCTAATTTTGTCATCTTGATGTCTAATTTTGTCATCTTGATGTCTAATTTTGTCGTCTTGATGTCTAATTTTGTCGTCTTGATGTCTAATTTTGTCGTCTTGATGTCTAATTTTGTCATCTTGATGTCTAATTTTGTCGTCTTGATGTCTAATTTTGTCGTCTTGATGTCTAATTTTGTCGTCTTGATGTCTAATTTTGTTGTCTTGATGTCTAATTGTTGTCTTGATGTCTAATTTTGTCGTCTTGATGTCTAATTTTGTCGTCTTGATGTCTAATTTTGTCGTCTTGATGTCTAATTTTGTCGTCTTGATGTCTAATTTTGTCGTCTTGATGTCTAATTGTGTTGTCTTGATGTCTAATGTTGTTGTCTTGATGTCT
>OMKY01231597.1:0-12557 GCA_900302395.1 Bregmaceros cantori | reverse complement strand
ATATCAACTACAATTCAATTAGAATTGATAAATACATCAACTAAAAACGGTGTAACAAGTGTGCTACAGTAGACGGTGCACTGCGGAACGCGCGTGTGCCATAATGACACGAAGTTGTGGGTTCACCTCCCCTAATTGACAGTCTTGCCTGGTGTCCCTTCCCCCTTCTTCACTCCTTTCCAGCTACTTCTGAATAATGCTGAAAATGGTCTGAATGGGTCACAAAAAATACATTATTATTTTTTTAAATGGTGCAACAAGTGGGATTTTTATAATGTAATGCTTCTGCTAAGATGGTGAGAAAAACTTTTTACCAATTGATTACGAATTGTAGGGAAAAGCATATCACAGTTATACCACACACTGATAATTACAGCAGTTCATGAAAGCCACAGTCCGTCTATTTGTTTTCATTGAAATGCATGAGGAAATTTTCCCCCCGAAGCAGACCTTCAAACTGGTTCAAGGAACTAAAACAAAATATGAAAACGAACAGAATTTTACAGAATTTTATGAGGAGTGGAAACCGAAATGAAAAAAAAAAATGTCTTCAACTGGTACGGAACAGAAACGGAACAGAAACAAAATCGTCAAAACCGGTTAATAACCGGTCAATTACGCTCTCTATACATCTTAGCATATCGTATGTCAGGGAGACTATTTCTGGTTGTGCATCCACTTTGCTGCCACCAGGAGGTCCTATTTGCACTGAAGTTTGAAAGTCCACTAAATACATTATATATAAACTATATCTAAACTTAACATTGCATAATGTGAGGGGAAATACAACATTTTAAAGTGGAAAAAAACTAAGCTAAGTTTAGCCATTAAATTGTAAAAAGGTATGCTGCCGGAACGATAGACGGAAGAACAATATTGTTGCGTTCCGAACTGGTTCGATCCGAACAGGACCGATACTTTGGTGGCAGAATGGTTCAGAGAACGACAATATTAAACATAGGCCTGCCTGAACCATTCGGAATGAAACTTTTGAAAAATGATTTCGTTTTCACCCTGCTCGTAGGCCTGAAACACTTTCTAAATCAAATAGCCACGCTTTGTTTTGTCTCAGGGCTTCTTATCGGTTACCAGCAAAAGCACCTAACCTTTACCTGAACCCCGGCGGAAGGAAGGGATAAATAAAAGAGAATTACCAAAAAATCTATTTAATGGAAGCGCTAGCGGTTGACGGACGGCTAGAATTAAATGTCAGAGCGTAACAAGAGTTCTACACGAAGGTTCAGAGGAGTTTCAAAGCATCTTCCCTCACGCCTGTCACAAAGTAAATGCCATCGTTTCTGTGCCTTACCAGAGAGAGAGGCACACATCTCACACTACTCCAAGATTGCCAATAAATTACATTTTGAAAGTTAAAAAACACACTTCCTTGGGGGTGCAGTAGCTGATCATTCAGCATGTTCACGTAATACCATCCAGAACCAAACGTCAAACTGGATTCAGCTATACATCTACAATATTTACAGACTGATGGTAGGCTTATAAGGCCTTGAATGAGTTAACTCGACAACAAAACTATGCGACACAATTGAGATGTTACAAAACCACATCATGCATTGGATGGCAAATAGAAACACAGATCACACACACACATATGGTTTTGGTTGTCTACTTGTTATAGGTTCAGAGTTTATGTGTGTTGACGGACAGGCAAGAGTAGACCTTTATGCACTGTATATAAATGTATAAAACATGCACATGAGTGTAACTGGTCACGACATCAAGTGGTCGGATTTTGAACTGGTGTGCATTTTGTGTTTTGTGTTTTGTGTGCTCCTACCTCAGTCCATTACCAGACTTTACATAGGTAACATACAGGCACCGGAACAGACAAAATGACTCGCGCGTAAACCCGTCTAAAGATAACGAAGAATAATGATCCAGGCACTGGTGGTGACGGTTTGTACTTACTTATAATCTAACTTGGTTACGTTTAAGAGGAGTAGTTGGTAGTCTAAGTTTTAGAAGTTTAGTTTTAGAAGTAAGAATGTCAACACTGATTATGAAGCTTGTAATTTTAGCTGCTTTCAAACATCTAGAGAGAAGAAAGGGAAGAAAAAGACAAGCCCGTAGAGGGCGCTGTGACTGTCATCATCAACGTTGTGGGGGTTACAGACAAGGGAAAAGTGTGGCTTGGTCTCTCTGACCCAGGATATAAAATCAATGGTAGCGTGTTACATCAGTATGTCAAGGAGCCCGTTGTCGATATGAATCCTGACGTCTTATTGCAACGTTTATTTTTCCCCACTCGTGCTGTCGAGAGCAATGAGGGGGAAGGAGGACACAGTCGGGGGACTGAAATGTGTCAAATTAAATGATGAGAGAGGTTGGGACTCTCCACCCCTCGCAGTCCCACTCGCACATAAAGACTAAGAGATATATAGACATGTATTGATGTGCTATTCATGGTAAGGTATACAGTACATGTGCAGGAAAGTACTCGGAAATTCTGGGACCAAAGGAAGGACTATCAAGAGCAGGGCTGCAACGATGAGTCGATTAATCATTGACTAATCGATTATAAAATTAATCGGCAACTAATTTAATAATCGATAATCACCAAGAAGTTTAATCATTGTTATTATCAGGACTTTTGTGCTTACAACACCCCTTTTGGGCCACGCAAATTTGAAATTAACGTAGCACTTCATAATAAGTGCGTGCAGTTGAACATTAGTTAAGCATTAGTTAAGCATAGTTAAGCATAACTAATGTGAAATAATTAAGATGTAATGCTTAACTAAGGTTAGAATGATGGTTAACTAATGCTTAACTAATGTTCAACTGCGCACACTTATTATGAAGTGCTATCGAAATTAATTATGAATATGAAGAAAACAATCTTAATTGTTGGCACATTTGCTGTTTAACAAGACAAAATTTGACTATATTACAAGTTGACAAGATTAATCTTGTCAACTTGTAATTGTTGGTTCAGTTAGGGATTGGCTAGCATTTATCAAGTCTTTTGATGTGATCCGACTAGAATTTGAACCCTGGTTTCCCAGTTCAGAGGCAAACATGCTACCACTATAAGCTGATGTTATGATGATGAAGATTTTTACTTTATGCGCAAAATTGTGTTTACAAGTTTTTGATTGTAAAAATTTAATTTTTAAGATGTTTACAATTTAATTAAATGTAAAATTTAATTATGTCATTGTCCTACTTGCTTCTTTAATCTCTGCGGCAGCCAAAGAGTAAATTAAGTATTTCATTTCTTTTTTTTCTTTTACAAGGTACAATGGTTAGATATTCCAATCAGAAAAATACAATCTGTCCGTGAAAGAGTTTTAAAAAAGACAATAATGTGCATTCCAGAACTTCATTCCCTTCACCCGAATCATTTGCAAGTATGAAGAACCTTTAAGGTCCAAAGTAACACTGTCAACCCCCACATCACAGAGTTTGGGTGAAACCCCCGGGGATTCTCTGCCAGACGTTAGGGGCAATGTGAGGGTCTGCTGAAGACATCTCCTCGGCCCAAAGCGCTGCCACCGACGCTCTCATCTTTATGTAAGCGAGAGTCACACACAGAGCAGAGGGCCACCAAAGTCAACAGGATTTGTGAATATAAAACGGGTGCAGTGCACCACTGGCTTGTAGATCTGCACACGTTGGCGCTTTGAAGAAAGTCCCCCAGCGTGGAACAAAATAATAAAATAAAAAAAAGAGAGCTCCAGGGGGGTGACCGATCACAAAGGTGTGCATATGCAAATCGGGAGAGAGAGAGAGAGAGAGTTTTCATCCGCTTCAGCTCAACTTGTGTGTTTATATAAAGCGGAAATTCACGACCAAAGGTTGTCGCAAGAAGTGCTTCCCAGGGTGCTTTTCAAAGTACTGGAGGGATTACATCACAATACTTTTAGATTACTTTTTTTACGTTATTTTTTTGGACACAAGCACCGTTTTTCATTCTTTGTTGAGAGAGATTGTGGCAGGATTAAATTGGAAACTGGGATGAAGAGTCAGGTGGAGACATTGCAGAAAAGCCGGAGAGGGGATTTGTCCCCAGATTACTTTTAAACACAACACTAATACAGTGGAGCCAACAATGGTATGCATTCAGCATTTTTAATACTTTCTTCTATTCTGGATTTTGGAACTAGATGGTATGGCATCTCTATGGTTTCCTGCAAACAGATACAGTGTCCGAAATCGCTCCCTATCTCCCATATAGCGCACTATATGGGGCGCACACCATTCTGTAGGGGTGTTCGAATTCTCCATGTACCCTATACAGTGCACTGAAAATATCCCACAATGCACCGCAAAAAGTAGTGAGCATCGATGTACCCTAGACAGAGCACTTTAACCCATTGTGATGGGAATAGAATATGTGGTTATACAATCAATGTTCCCAGAACGATGATATGACTTCTATCTTGCTCTCTCTGTGCCTAGTCATGCCGGTACAACAGGGCCATTGTTTACTAGGTCACATTGCACTACGACCACGGGCAGATGCTCTACGACACAGCAACACAGAATACAGAAATTTCCTCCATCTCTTCCTCCTTCCTCCCTTGCTCCGTGTTTCTCAGTGTATGTGTGTGTGTGTGTGTGTGTGTTTGTGTGTGAGAGAGAGAGATCAACCCACAAACCATGAATTGCAAAAATAGACAAATAGAAAACAACATTAAGTATCTCTCTCCCCATCGCTCTCTCTCTCGTTCTCTCTCTCTCTCTCTCTCTCTCTCTGCCCACGGGCCGCCAATTGAATAGCCCTGCAGAGTGATTGACTCTATACTTGCAATATGATTCTGTAATCCAAGTCTGTTACATGTGTGAATATCCATAGACATGTTTATTATATATATTTTTCAAAGGAACGGAAAGGAAATAATTTAAAAAGGAAACTTGATATTGTTAATGCGCCAGTCTGTAAACTGATCCACCTCCCTAAGGCAGGCCACAGGTTGGTGAAACATCTAAAATACAACTCGTTCAAAACAACATGAAAGGCAAAAAAAATAAAAAATCTCAGTTGATGTCATTTAATGTAGCAACTGAATTAACCACACATGTGCAAAAATGTTTCGTCATAGAGATAATATTTTTCTCCAAAAATGACTTCAGTTGTGTAACAACTCACATACTGGATTAAAAACAAAACATTTAGAAGTGATTTGTTTCTTATCGTCAAGTCTATAATGCTAAGATATGCTAACACAGTACCGCTCAGAGAGTGATAGCACACATGCAGTCAAAGTATGTTATGCGCGCGCTGGCCGAGCTGGTAGAGAGCGCGTCCCCCAGTCCACAGGTCTGTGGGATCGCAACCCCTGTCCGGCTTTTCTGCAATGTCTCCAACCGACTCTTCACCCTGGCTTCCGATTTAATCCTATCACTGTCTCTCAATAAAAATAATGAAAAACGGCGCTTGCGCCCAAAATAATAATTTTTAAAAATAGGCTATGTATCAACTCAGCCAAGGTCGAGGAAGAACACATTTCAGTATGAATTTCCGGTGGCATTTTCCAGACAAGAAAGAAGAAAAGAAATAAAAAACAATAAGTTAAATAAGGTGACGAAGCCGGACAAGGACTGAATGGAGAATTTGGATGCAGCCTTACTCTAGTCTTTGTGACAGGTGGCAGCATATGGCTAATTATTCCAAACTATCTTCACACCGAGCGCCTGAAACTCTCCAGCCTCGCTTCTACTGCTCGCTGCCTTGTGGAGCTTCAAAAAAAATGGCCGACATTCAAGCTTTTTCAAGGGTGCCTTTTTTGTCGTCCTCGCGATGAGTTTCACCTCGAGGTCACCGCGGTAATCAAACGAATGTTAACCAAGAAGAAGCCATTCAAAGGGGGAGCTGGCGGCACATTATCACCATTAGAGCGAGTGTTAGAAAGCCATTCACACATACACACACACCGCTCACATACGCACACACAAACTGGAGCATATCTTATTTTCAAATTTTACATTCAGACCAAGTCAGCCTTTTTTGTTTATTAAAATGTTAAGCTATTTTCCCATTTTATTGATAGCGTTAATGTGAAGAGAGGACAAGAGAGTGGGAGAAAGCACACCAGCAACACAGGAGGTGAAGCGAACTCACAACGCTGCGTGTGCCGTGAACTCGAGCAACAGACATGAGACGTATTTGTGCTGAATGCAGCTGTCTAACCGACTGCGCCACAGAGCCAGAACTTTTTTTATTAAGTCCCCAATTCAATGGGCGGAGAAACATATTTTATTCATGCTTGTGCATGAAGATGTTCATTTTTTGTTTGAGTTGAGGCGAGACATTGCAGAAATGCCGGACAGGGGATTCGAACCTGCGGCGCTGCTCGACCTATGGTCGGGGCGGTGCGCTCTCTAACCGTTCGGCCACCACGCGCCCCCGAAGATGTTCATTTTGTTACGTGCAAATAAATGAAATAAATACATTTGATTATATATCGCGATACATATCACATATCGTGATATAACATTTTCATATCAGACAGCTTTTTAGACCAGCTTTAAGTGCAATAACTCCTGAGTTGCTTACTCCAAGGAGCCCTCCTCTGGAGTCCACACTCGTGGCTGCCGAACTACCCACTCATGACGGCGGAATTTTACCGTCTCTTGTTTTTCGAAACCCCGCCTTCAAGATGGAAAGTTTTCATATATATATATATTTCAATCTAATACTAAAAACGTAATCACTTTTGTGAAGCGCCTTGAGGCAGCTTCGGCTGCGATTTTGGCGCTATATAAAAATCTGTTGAGTTGAGTTGAGTTCATATTGCCATGACTGGAAACGCGGTGTGGACGCGGCTCGGTGAGCGCAGCGTTATTTATATCACGTGACGAGTACTGTATGTGAGTTTGATTTGAGAGGCGTAGGAAAAGTGACAGTGGGAGGTAGAAAAAAATAGCGTAGTCTAGTCACTCTGGTGCCAATGTCTAGAGATCAAGTGGCACCCTCTGCTGTTTGCATAGAAGAATGACACACAAATGTTCTGTGGACGACGGTCTTTTTTCACGAGCTCCGAGTGTGTTGTGTGTGTGTGTGCATTTTTATAGGGCTGCAGCTATCGAATATTTTAATAGACAACCATTTAATATACAACTATAGCACAGGCGCACCTAGAGGTGAGCATGTGTATTGCAATTTTCATCAAGGAATCCGCTGCAGTGTTTACGGCAACCTTCAATATCTTCGCTAGCCAGCTGTGTTGATCCAATCTCGATCTTCGCTTTATTATGTGTCGACACTGTAATCTAGCCTGGCAAGACAGAAATAATATGACTGCATCTGCAAGCGTCACATTGAATATTGTCAACAAATCAGATCTTCATTCTTCATATCACCGCACCAATCAGAGCCCCGTTAAGGCGGGCTCTGCATGAGAGAGGTCCTTGGCGTGTCCGTGTCGTGATGACCTATAACGACACACAACGCAGCCACACAAAGCCTCATGAGTCCAGGCAGTGTCCATATGCCTAGCGCATTCGTTTGCGACGCGAATCCTGCGACGTCGCTATGCGATGACGTAGCCGATGCAGTGTCCAGGTATTGATAATATAATAGTGATAATGACGATCAACACTGCACTGCAAACCTCCGCCTGTGCTTAAACTCTCCAGACTGGCATCAGCATGGACCCAACACCCCCAAGCTTTTTATCTGGCTTATCCGGCTAACCATAAATCAAGTTCATCTGCTGTGTTAATCCAAGCTTGTCACCTCAGATCCACATAAAGGCGACTACAGGTAATTAACAACTCAACTCAACATATTTTTATATAGCGCCAGAAATCTCAGCCAAAGCTGCCTCAAGGCGCTTCATAAAAGTGATTTTGTTTTTAGATTTTGATTTAAGAAATATAGCAGCTGTTTACCTTTCAACCTTGATTGCCCAGTTATGGACAGTGATTGGGATTGGTTACAGAACTCCTTTAACGGAGGACTGGAAAGAAGAGACATAACAGGTCACAGCTGTATCGGACTTGAATGTACTTAATGACTGCATAAGCATACAAGCTATCGCACAAAATAAATACATATTTTTCATAAAAATATGAATATTTTCTAGCAATCCACTAGTTATTAGTGGAACATTTGCCCGTGCACCTTTCTTGCTTTTCGGGGTACGGTTATCTCAGGCATAAATAATTCAGATGTTTACAGAGAAACAGTACCTGGGGTCGGTATCGACTAGAACCCGTACGAGGATCTCACCCTACCTCCAAACAGGGCAACATCATTGGATATACCCCCCAGAGGCCGCCCCACTGGAAGACATCACAAACGGCTGGAAAGTGCATTGTATTGACGAGGTTTGTGCATGCAGGCGTGTCTATGTGTGTCTCCAGCTTTGCGGACCAATGTTGCCGGCACGGCCTCCTGTGAAATATTTAGACCAAAGGTCTTCTTCCACTTTTTGCTTTCATCTTAACAGCTTTTAGTTAATTTTATTATTTTTATTATTATTGATCTTTAAAATTTATTTTGTCATTAGTACTCCGGTGTTTCTTCTCGCTGTATATCCTCGGTGCCAAGCCATGCTTATCATTTTAACGACAAAATCCATTGCCTGTGTGTGAGTGTGTGCGTGTATGGGTGCCCTTGTATATGTATGCGTGTATGCTTGTTTTTGAATGGGTTGGGAAGGTTGTGGGTCAATTGTTCCTTTAAATTTTGTTTTGTTGTGTTGCTGTGAAGCACTTTGAATTGCTCTGCATGAAAGGTGCAATATAAGTAAGGTTTGATTTGATTAAAGTGTGGAAGATTTGAAGAATGGAAAATGTCAGCAATAGGCATTAAAAAAACCTTGTGTTTCATATAGCAATGCTGTTTGAATGTGTGTATGTGAATGTCTTTAAAAGCTATGCATTCTGTCGCTGCAAATGTATTACCATTAACATAATGCTAAGGAACCGCACTTTGTATATTTTTCCATTAAATTTTAATGATTTGTCAACGTGAGATCATCAGAAACTCGGCTGGTGTCAACACCATTGAACCCAACTGTGTGAGTGTGTGTCTGTTTTTTAGTGTGTGTGTGTGTGTGTGTGTGTGTGTGTGTGTGTGAGGGTGTGTGGCTGTGTGTGTGCGCGCGCGGGTGTCTGTGTGTGTGAGTGTGTGGCTGTGTGTATGTGTGTGTGGCTAAATGATCATTGAGAGGCCATTTGGATTACAAAAACATTTTTGGTAGTCTCATATTACCTGAAATTTAGAACATACTAAAACTTACCCAGGACAAGTAAAAGCCCTCATTGCCATATTTATTATACATATTATTAGAGCCGGTGTACTACTAATAATATGTGATGTAATTTAAGTTGTCTGACCCTGCATATGAAGATTAATCATATTCCGGAAATATGTCATGCTGGCTACCTGAACCATAGAAACATGTGCGAGCAGAGATGGCAAGTAACAAAGTACAAATATTTAAGTAGTGTACTTAAGTAGAATTTTGAAGTATCTGTGCCTTTAGAAGTACTTTTTTTCAGTGAGTACTTTGTACTTCTACTACTTCTACAAAAATATCAGTACTTCTACTCCTTACTTTTCCCAAAACATTGTTACTTTTTTCTGCAACGACATGGTAGGACTACATGTATAGCGTGAATGAGTCAGTAGGGGGCGGCACTCGGTAATGCAATGAGTACAATAGCAGTTACTAATATGTTTTTATTTACTCTCTGGATGTGCCCCTAAAAAAAAAATAGAATTGGCCTGTAAAGTGTTAAGGCAAATTTAGGTTTTGTACATTCCAGAGCCGTTTTAATTTACTTGACTCACTCAAGTTTTTTTTTTTTTTAATGTATTTTACACTTACTCAAGTAAGAAATTCCGGTACTTTTGCCATCTCGGTGCCTGAAAAAGGAAGAGAAAAACCGCCATGGCACGGGATGAGAGAAACTCACCGAGAATCACTCCATGAATGGAACAATGAAAGAATAAAACGAAAGCGGGAAGAGCAACAAAGAAACGAAACGTGGAGGAAGGAGGCGGGGAGTTGGGGGGGAGAGATGGCACAGTTTTCAGCGCTATTTATCCTGCTTCTATTTCGGCAGCTCTGCCCGTGCCAGACGGCAAACAGGAGCCAGGCAACCAGTCGCCCGGGCCAGCCCGATATCGACCGGCCATCCGTGACGCGGCTCGGTGTTTTGTCAGCTGAGAAAGTGGTTTTGGCGCTGCTGATATTAACACCGCTCTGAGGATTACCCATAATAAAGCAGAGGGGTCGATATCCCCCAGTGGTCAAAGTCATAGCACTTTTCAAGGACATTTGCATATTTTTACACTGAAAGGAACTCCCAGAGCGCGTGCGCCCCCTACGCGTGCAGAGTTTGTTTCACAGATCTGGATCTGGACGGTTCTCAGGTGCTCCCCCCAGTGGCCAACAAGATTGGCAAGCAGTGTGTATAATTGTATTTGGCCCAAATGCATGAGCCAATTTGTAATGAAAACCTACGCTTGTTGCCAGTGGTTGACTTTGTAGCGTGGTTTGTCAAATGAAGATTTATTCGTTGAACTTCTAGCTTATTTAACTCTTTCATGCCAAATATGTACTATAAATACACAGTACGACAAACAAACACTGCAGAGACAAATTTACAAAGTGGAAAAACAGTTTGATGGAGTTCTGGGGGTGCGCGGTGGCCGAGCGGTTAGAGAGTGCGTTCCCCGACCACAGGTCCAACAGCGCCGCAGGTTCGAATCCCCTGTCCGGCATTTCTGCAATGTCTCCCCCCAACTCTTCATCCCTGTTTCCGATTAATCCTGTGCTATCTCTCTCAATAAAAGAATGAAAAACGGCACTTGCGCCCAAAAAATAACATAGATAAAAAAAAAATAAAAAAAACAGAGTTCTCCATCAAGCATTCTCTCTATATTGGCAGCATTGGATTTGGAAAATAATTATATTTTTAAACTAGAAGCACTCAGAGATTGGAAACCTGCACCATAGCAGTGCAAAAAAATAATATTTTTAGTGCTACCAGTAAGTGTGGCAACCCATTATCAATGGTAAGTGCTCGTAGAGTAGCGCAATTGCCATTGACGCCACCGGCAAACATGCTCAGCACAAGCCAACTACACTACCCAGCGCCCCGGAAGTCTGATCACGTGACCACGGTAAGCGTCCAGCAATGTATCTGTAAATTGGTGATTAAGTTTGCTTATTTTACTTATCAGCTACAGAAATGCACCAAGATTTAATGAATTGTTCCGTGTGTCATTTCCAACAACTGTACACATTTTCATACAGATCCGTGCACAACTTTTTCAGTTATCCTGGGGACAGACAAAGCAACCAACGCGATCAAAAACGGGTTAGGGTTAGGTAAAGGTAAAGTGCTTCGCGCCACAGCCCCGGCACAGGTAATAATTTATAGGCTATCTTGTGAACCATATATTCATGTACAATATCAAGTAATCATTTCAACTCAAAATGTCAAAAAGTTGAGAACACTTCTACTTTGACCTGACAAATGTCACTTTAGTAATTGTCAGTGATGTTTTCCATTCTGCACCATGCTAGAGTTTTCGGGCCTCAAAGAAACGGCATCACTATCGAAAAATGTTAGAGAGCAATCTTATTGGATTGTAGCTGAGTTCGAGATGAGAGTTCTATGTAATTCATGGGTCTGAAGACACAATGCAAGTTGGTCAGCAACGCTCAACTGTCAATAAGGAGGAGGTTGTGCCGGAACTAGGTTTGTTGACAAGGGTCACATGTTAGCATGCCTGCTGACAGCACAGAGAGCTTGCTCTTTAACACCTGCCCTGGACACGATTAAAAACACTGCAGCTGTGTTACCATGGTCTGGAATCATGCAATGAATAGGTAACAGTAGGGGTGTCACGGTAACCGGTGTGACGGTAAACCGCGGTAAAATATTTTGACGGTGAGGTAACCGTTTGAATTTCCAAACGGTTGGTTATCGCGATCGGTTACCGTACACCGTGACACCGGGACTTTTATTACCGTGATCAATGTTTTGATAGTGACAAACAACCAGTATTTTATTAATATTAAATATTATATATTAATGTTCATCTCGGTGCGTTACAACGACATGCGGGCGCCACTGTCTGTCCCTCATACTCACCGTTTCCCTATCTGAGTGTCGAGCATGGCAGCAGTCGAAAGACACGCACGACAAAGACATCTGCCCTTTCCGCATTTTAAACGGACAAAATCCGCAGTTTGCGCATAGTTTTTTCTATTATTTTTGTAATATTTAATCTATTCGGCGCGTCCCGAACCTGGAGATAACCTGTCATATTCCGTTCGCTGAACACAGCGTTGTCCGCGGCCTTTTCCCATTCTATTTATTCCGGGTATCAAAGAGTAAAATTCTCATAATGCCGCGGACAACGCGTGTTGAAAACAGTTCGTCTTCTCACAAGCTGAAAGTAACAACAGGGCGCCATTGCCAGACATACGCCTTGGTGAACATGTACTGTTGACGTATGATGTAGTGTGCGATTCCAAAACAACGATCTGCTTATTTTGTTAACGTTAGGTTAGATTTGGGAATAAGAGGTTACGGTTACGATTAGGGGTTATTGTTAGGTGACTGGC